>JAYESA010000014.1:150531816-150739316 GCA_036927795.1 Iris macrosiphon
TGCTCCAGTCCTGACTGGACATATTTTTCCAGAGTATCCGGAGGAGTGGTGTCCGACGTTTTATGGACCTGAGCCTGTCGACGGTGCAGACAGGGACCCTCTAGTTTAGGAGTGATTTCCGGGTTGGTAGCCGGGATCAGTAGGACCTTGTTGTTGTTTTATTAGCTTTAGCACCGGATTTGTCTCCGGTTTTGGATTGAGACCTTGTATTGTATATTATTTTGGATAATTTGGATGATGTATTATTATTATGGATGTTGTGGTTGTTGTAGTAGTTGTTGTTGGTTAGACTTTATAGCTGTTAGTCTTCTTTGTTATCTTATCGTGCTTAGATTCGTGATTGAGTACTTGAGATTATCATTTGATATTGCTCCTCCGTTTGGAGTTGAGATCTTGACAGGTTTATATTTTGATTGTGTGGTTGCCCTCCTTTTGGAGAGGTCATGCCCGATTTTTGTGTGAGATTATTATCTAGATAGTTGACCTAAACAGCGTTCTACCGCCGATGCTGCGGCGTAGGCTGGACGTACCGACGACTCATGCTCGATTTTTCGGGTGCGGGTCGTGACACGTTTTTGGTGGCGGCCCCATGCAGGTCTCAATTCGCAATTAGTACGATGTCGTGGTGGTACAACAACTTAGTTGTACTGCTGTGAGCCTGCTATAGGATCTAGGATCTAGGATGAGAGTGTACTCAATCACGACTAGGAACAATTCCAATCTAATTATTCTGAAATTGCTTTCTTTTGAAATATTACTGTCCTTCTTTGATGATATCGTATCTTACACCGTATTGACTTCTTTTGATCTGTGTTCAGGATGCCTCCGAAGACACGATCTCATCGTACCGTTCCAGCAGTTGCCACTGAGAGGTCTGCTACCTCTCGTCCAGCTCATATTCAGGCAGCTTCTACCGCTCCACTCACCACTCCTGCGGTTGAGGGAGCATCTGCTTCTTTCGGGGATCCTCCTTCACCTGTCGATCCGAGGACTATCCCAGTCGTTCCGGTGGTTCCTCCACCACTTCCTGCTCCAGTAGATGCCGTGCAGTTGTTTGCGTTCTTCAGGGAGATGATGGACGCGCAGCACCGTCAGGTGGATGTGATGAGGCTGGGCATTGAGAACGCCCACCAGGTGGCCATGACAGCAGTGGATAGGGTGGCACAGATTCAGCCACAGGCAGATCAGATTCAGCATCCGAGGCCGGGCAGTATTATCGACTTTCAGAGGATGCGGCCCAAGGAGTTCCGTGGTACAGAAGGTATCCTGTACGCGGATGACTGGATAGAGCAGATTGAGGGCATCTTCAGGCTGGCGCAGATTCCAGACAGCATGCAGATAGAGGCAGCGGGCAGTCAGATGTTCGACCTCGCTTTGACATGGTATCGTACAGATACGAGGATTGCGGCGCCAGGGCTTACTTGGGAGGCTTTCAAGAGGCTTTTCAAGGAGAAGTTTTTTCCAGATGTGGCTCTCAGTGCTTTGGAGAGCCAGTTTGAGGCACTCGTCCAGGGGAGCATGACGGTGGATGAGTACGCAGCAGAGTTCTGCCGTCTGGGCAGATTTGTGGATGGCTTGAGTGAGGCAGCCAAGGCGAGGAAGTTTCGCAAGGGCTTGGTTATGGCGGTCAAGTCTTTGACCAGGAGCGACCGCGAGGCGACTTTTGAGCAGATAGTAGGAGATGCTCAGAGAGCAGAGGATGACTTGGAGCTCAAGTCCAAGAGAGGCAGGGATGATTCAGGCAGTGCGAGTGGCAGTGCGGGACCAGCTAAGCGTCCCTATGTGCAGAAGGCAGCGCAACAGGGTCAGGATCAGAGGGTGCCCACTTGTGCCTACTGCAGGAAGGCAGGACACACCTGGGATGTTTGTAGGAGGAGGCTGAAGGTGTGTTTGTTCTGTGGATCCGCTGCTCACCAGATGCGAGATTGCCCCACTGCACCTCCATTGGGTGGAGCACAGGATCAGAGAGTTGGAGCTAGGCCATCTGTGGCACAGCATCATGCCCCGCACCAGCAGAGGGATACATCCCAGCAGGGCAGGGCTTATGCGTTGACAGTCGAGGAGGCCGATGCTACGGATGTCGGGTTAGCAGGTCTGTCTCTTGTTTCTTCTTCCTGTCCTTTTCCATTCCTGTGGTGTGCTTCATTAGTACCTGTTAGATTTTCTTTGTGCTGTGGTAGATAGTGTAGTAACCCTGATTGAGACTGTGATAACACGACCAGTAGGACCCTGATCTTGCATGTTGTTTAGGTAGAATTTCTTGACTGTGATTGTTGGGGGTTTGACCAGAGAGAGTGAGATTGACTTTAAATTTCGAGGACGAAATTTTCTAAGGAGGATAGGCTTGTCACCACCCCATTTCCAGAGCCGAATATTTTTTTTTATTTTTAATTTAGTTAATTGTGGATTATTTATATTAATTGCATTTATAATTAATTATTGATTGTATTATATTTTTATTGTATGTTTTAGGATTTTGGCTAGCCTGGACCCATGTCAGACCCTAGTGGACCCATGTCCGACCCAGCCCACACCCTTGTGAGAATTATTTTGGGGCTTAGAATATTTATTTTATTTTTAGGAAGTTAGTTGGAGAGATTTGGAACTAGTTTGAGTGCTTTTGGAACCCGAAACCCGAAACCAAGTCATGTAGGGGCATTTTGGGTATTTTAGAACTTGTGGAGCCCTTTTATATGTTATGGCCGGTTCCCACATCCCCCTACCCGACCAAAACAGCAGCCACAACACAGCCACCTCCCATTCCACTCTTCTTCTTCTTCTTCACTTCTTCTTCTTCTCCACTTCTTCTTTCTTCTTCCTTCCTTCTTCCAAAGTAAGTTTCCTTATTTTTTCTTCCTTTCTTCCATTTCTTTTATTTGTTTGAACCCTAACCCTACATTCTTCCCTAACCTAGGTGGATAGAGCCTAGATTTGTGTTGGAGCTTGGATTGGGAGCTTGGAAGCTTGGTTTGGAGGATTTGGAGTATTTTGAAGATTTTGGCTTGGGATTCCAACTCCCAAGAGGTAAACCCTAATTTTCCCCTTGTAATTACTCTTTTATAGTGTAATTAATAGTTTAAAACCTTCCTAGACCCTTAGGCTACCCGTGGGAGGAAGTTGGAACTAGTTGGGTAGTGTTTGGAGACTTTAACACTAGGTTTTGTGTCAATTTTGGGTGAAATCCGAATTTGGCCCAATTTTGGGTGATGTCCTAGGTTAGATGGACCTAGGTAGACGTTGTCGGGTGTCTTGAGGGTGAGTGTATGTCTCCGTTTGGACACGGGAAGCCGTGTCGCGGAGAAACGGGCGTTTCGGGCGAATTTGGGGCTTTTCGTCGTAGCCGATTCTAAGTGCGTGTGCGTTTCTGTCACGGACTTAAAATCGACGCGGGAGCGCATTTTCTAGGATCTAGGCATCGTTTAGAGTGCGTGGGTAAATTTTGGGCCTATTTCGAGTTCGTTTGGTGTGCGTTTCAGGAGATTTTCTGAGCCGCGCACCACGTGTTCGTCGAAATGACCGAACGGCCATTTCGACTTGGTTTCCTCGTTTCGGGCTTGTGCGCGCGTTGGGTTAGTATCGGGGAGTGTGTGCTAGAGTTTTCGAGTTATACTTTATATATTTTTAGGTGTTTGGGCGTGTCGGGGTCGTTGGGCGTGCGTTGGTGGGCGTTGTGGGCGTGGTGTGCGTTGTGTTGTGTTTGTTTATATATATGTGTATATATATATTGTGTGTGTATTTTTATATATATATATTTATATATATGTGTGTGGTTATGTGTTTGTGAGCGTGTTAGGGAGTGCTTGTGTGAGTGTGTTTGTGAGTGTGTTAGTGAGTGCTTGTGTGAGTGTGTGCTAGTGCGTAGGTGAGTGTGTGAGTGTGAGTGAGTGCATATATATATATATATGAGTTTGAGTGAGTGTGTATATATGTATATATATTTATATATATGTATGAAGGTTTGTGTGTGTGGTTGTGCGCTTGTGAGTGTGTGTGCTAGTGTGTGTGAGTATGTGTGTGTGAGGGTGTGTGAGTGTGAGAGTGTGTGAGGATATATATATGTATGTGTGTGAGAGTGTATATGTATAGATGTATATAGATATATATGTGTTTATATATATATATATAGATATGTGTATATAATTATATGTGTGTGTGTGTGCTTGTGTTTGTGTGTGTGTGTGTACTTATACATATGTTTGTGTTAGTAGATATATTAGTGTGTGTGTATATATATATATATAGGAGCTTGTGTGTATATATATATATATATATATATATATATATATATATATATATATATATATATGTGTGTGTGTTTATAGGAGAGTGTGAGTGTGTGTATGTGAGATGAGAGGGGGGGAACAGAATCTGGAACCAGCAGCAGCAGCTGCTGCTAGAGCAGCAGCATGTACAGCAGCAGGCAGCAGCATTGGCAGCAGCTAGGAGCTGCAGCAGCAGCTTATGCAGCAGCAGTAGCAGCCTAGGCAGCATCAGCAGCAGCTTTTAGCGAGGGGGGGAGAGAGATCTAGGTGATATATATATATATATAAATAGATAGTTAGATAGAATGATAGATAGATGGATATCTCTAGATAGGTAAAAAGATAAATAGATAGTTAGATAGCTAGGTATTTAGATAGATAGATACTTAGATAGATAGATATATAGATATCTAGATAGGTATTAGATATATATTTATATCTATATGTATAGATATAAATACATATAGTTAGATAGGTAGTTAGATAGATGCATTGATAGTTAGTTAGATGAGTTATTAGATAGATTAGATAGTTAGATAGTTACCTAGATAATAGGTAGATAGTTAGATGGCTAGATACTAGATAGGTAGATAGCTAGATACTTAGATATATCTATCTAGGAGATAGATAGATATTTACCTATACTTATATATATATATCTATAGATATCTTGATAGGTAATATATATATATATATATATATATGTTATGTTTGGTAAGGTAAATGGGTAATGGGTATATATGTGTGGATATATATGTATATAGGTAGATACCTATTTAGATATATATAAATATGATAGGTATCTATATTACCTAGCCTAGATTAATATCTAGGTATGAAATTATTAGTTAGATAGCTAGTTAGAGGGGTTTGAGAGCGGTATCTCAATACCTTGAGATACCGAGGTATCTCAATACCTTAAGATAACCAAGGTATTGGGTTTCAAGCGGGGTTTTTGAGCAATAGCCTAGGAATAGTATTGGAGTAATTTTTATATGCTTATGTGTATATATTTACGCGTGCTAGCATAGGTTTTAGAGAGTATAGGCGGGGTGCGTAGCCTAGGTTGAGGTATCGGATACCGAGGGTATCCCGGTATCTCAAGGAGGCGAGTTTGTGAGTTTTCTACCTTAATGAGCTCGTTTTGACCTAGAATTTCAGGAGCACCCTAGTTTGACCCAGACTTGACCGTAGTTGACTCGGTTGACCGCCAAAGTCAACTTTTGACCTAGTTTTGACCTAGAGTTGACTTTTTGGACCCAGAGTTGACTTTTTGATCCAGATTTCACCGGTTTGACCCGTTTGACCTAGAACGACCCTAGAAGCCTATTTTTAGTTATTTTATATCTGTTTAACTCATTAGAACCCTGTTTAACCTTGCTTTTCGCCTTAGGTCCTTGCGACACCAGTTCGGATCGCCAGTTGCTCAGGACGTCAGGCGAGTACATTCTCTGATAGTTTTCATTATTTGATGATTATTATGATTCAGCTTCTAGTATAGTATCATCTGATTATTCTGGCATAACACGGGACACTGACTAGTATTTCTGGATTCATTTACTTGCGACACGTACATTTTATGTTTCTGGCCTCTATTCTGGAATCACTACTGGCATCACCTACAGGCATCACTACAGCCATCATTCATGTTCAGGCTGGACTCATCTTGATTTGCGTGTCGGGTCTTGGATCCACTTGTATTAGTCGGGGCGGGGAAATACTCGAGTAGACATGTAAACATTCCTATCTGGCATCATCAGGAATCACTCCCTCTGGTCTAATCTGGAATGATAGCAGCCGCGCACCCAGTGCGCGGTGAGCCGTACTTACCCCTAGCCGTTTATATGTTGAAACAAGTATTTCAAAGATACCGCGTTCATTCTTTATAGTTCGGACTCTCATGCATTTCTTGACTTGTCTCACTTACATGTTCCTGGACTTGACTCACTACATGTTTTTCATGCTGGACTCACTACACGTTCATGTGCACGGACTTGATCTTAGCTTAGATTTCCTGTATCTTGCAGTTATTATTATCTTGCTCTGATATCCATGCATCTTTACCTTTATGCACCAGTTATTTATGTATTTCCTGTTTCATACTTGCTTCATTCTTCTTGCTACTTGCTATAACTGTTTTATAGTTTTTATCATTTAAATGGAACTGCTGTTAGAGGTGTACTTGCTCCAGTCCTGACTGGACATATTTTTCAAGAGTATCCGGAGGAGTGGTGTCCGACGTTTTATGGACCTGAGCCTGTCGACGGTGCAGACAGGGACCCTCTAGTTTAGGAGTGATTTCCGGGTTGGTAGCCGGGATCAGTAGGACCTTGTTGTTGTTTTATTAGCTTTAGCACCGGATTTGTCTCCGGTTTTGGATTGAGACCTTGTATTGTATATTATTTTGGATAATTTGGATGATGTATTATTATTATGGATGTTGTGGTTGTTGTAGTAGTTGTTGTTGGTTAGACTTTATAGCTGTTAGTCTTCTTTGTTATCTTATCGTGCTTAGATTCGTGATTGAGTACTTGAGATTATCATTTGATATTGCTCCTCCGTTTGGAGTTGAGATCTTGACAGGTTTATATTTTGATTGTGTGGTTGCCCTCCTTTTGGAGAGGTCATGCCCGATTTTTGTGTGAGATTATTATCTAGATAGTTGACCTAAACAGCGTTCTACCGCCGATGCTGCGGCGTAGGCTGGACGTACCGACGACTCATGCTCGATTTTTCGGGTGCGGGTCGTGACACGTTTTTGGTGGCGGCCCCATGCAGGTCTCAATTCGCAATTAGTACGATGTCGTGGTGGTACAACAACTTAGTTGTACTGCTGTGAGCCTGCTATAGGATCTAGGATCTAGGATGAGAGTGTACTCAATCACGACTAGGAACAATTCCAATCTAATTATTCTGAAATTGCTTTCTTTTGAAATATTACTGTCCTTCTTTGATGATATCGTATCTTACACCGTATTGACTTCTTTTGATCTGTGTTCAGGATGCCTCCGAAGACACGATCTCATCGTACCGTTCCAGCAGTTGCCACTGAGAGGTCTGCTACCTCTCGTCCAGCTCATATTCAGGCAGCTTCTACCGCTCCACTCACCACTCCTGCGGTTGAGGGAGCATCTGCTTCTTTCGGGGATCCTCCTTCACCTGTCGATCCGAGGACTATCCCAGTCGTTCCGGTGGTTCCTCCACCACTTCCTGCTCCAGTAGATGCCGTGCAGTTGTTTGCGTTCTTCAGGGAGATGATGGACGCGCAGCACCGTCAGGTGGATGTGATGAGGCTGGGCATTGAGAACGCCCACCAGGTGGCCATGACAGCAGTGGATAGGGTGGCACAGATTCAGCCACAGGCAGATCAGATTCAGCATCCGAGGCCGGGCAGTATTATCGACTTTCAGAGGATGCGGCCCAAGGAGTTCCGTGGTACAGAAGGTATCCTGTACGCGGATGACTGGATAGAGCAGATTGAGGGCATCTTCAGGCTGGCGCAGATTCCAGACAGCATGCAGATAGAGGCAGCGGGCAGTCAGATGTTCGACCTCGCTTTGACATGGTATCGTACAGATACGAGGATTGCGGCGCCAGGGCTTACTTGGGAGGCTTTCAAGAGGCTTTTCAAGGAGAAGTTTTTTCCAGATGTGGCTCTCAGTGCTTTGGAGAGCCAGTTTGAGGCACTCGTCCAGGGGAGCATGACGGTGGATGAGTACGCAGCAGAGTTCTGCCGTCTGGGCAGATTTGTGGATGGCTTGAGTGAGGCAGCCAAGGCGAGGAAGTTTCGCAAGGGCTTGGTTATGGCGGTCAAGTCTTTGACCAGGAGCGACCGCGAGGCGACTTTTGAGCAGATAGTAGGAGATGCTCAGAGAGCAGAGGATGACTTGGAGCTCAAGTCCAAGAGAGGCAGGGATGATTCAGGCAGTGCGAGTGGCAGTGCGGGACCAGCTAAGCGTCCCTATGTGCAGAAGGCAGCGCAACAGGGTCAGGATCAGAGGGTGCCCACTTGTGCCTACTGCAGGAAGGCAGGACACACCTGGGATGTTTGTAGGAGGAGGCTGAAGGTGTGTTTGTTCTGTGGATCCGCTGCTCACCAGATGCGAGATTGCCCCACTGCACCTCCATTGGGTGGAGCACAGGATCAGAGAGTTGGAGCTAGGCCATCTGTGGCACAGCATCATGCCCCGCACCAGCAGAGGGATACATCCCAGCAGGGCAGGGCTTATGCGTTGACAGTCGAGGAGGCCGATGCTACGGATGTCGGGTTAGCAGGTCTGTCTCTTGTTTCTTCTTCCTGTCCTTTTCCATTCCTGTGGTGTGCTTCATTAGTACCTGTTAGATTTTCTTTGTGCTGTGGTAGATAGTGTAGTAACCCTGATTGAGACTGTGATAACACGACCAGTAGGACCCTGATCTTGCATGTTGTTTAGGTAGAATTTCTTGACTGTGATTGTTGGGGGTTTGACCAGAGAGAGTGAGATTGACTTTAAATTTCGAGGACGAAATTTTCTAAGGAGGATAGGCTTGTCACCACCCCATTTCCAGAGCCGGATATTTTTTTTTATTTTTAATTTAGTTAATTGTGGATTATTTATATTAATTGTATTTATAATTAATTATTGATTGTATTATATTTTTATTGTATGTTTTAGGATTTTGGCTAGCCTGGACCCATGTCAGACCCTAGTGGACCCATGTCCGACCCAGCCCACACCCTTGTGAGAATTATTTTGGGGCTTAGAATATTTATTTTATTTTTAGGAAGTTAGTTGGAGAGATTTGGAACTAGTTTGAGTGCTTTTGGAACCCGAAACCCGAAACCAAGTCATGTAGGGGCATTTTGGGTATTTTAGAACTTGTGGAGCCCTTTTATATGTTATGGCCGGTTCCCACATCCCCCTACCCGACCAAAACAGCAGCCACAACACAGCCACCTCCCATTCCACTCTTCTTCTTCTTCACTTCTTCTTCTTCTCCACTTCTTCTTTCTTCTTCCTTCCTTCTTCCAAAGTAAGTTTCCTTATTTTTTCTTCCTTTCTTCCATTTCTTTTATTTGTTTGAACCCTAACCCTACATTCTTCCCTAACCTAGGTGGATAGAGCCTAGATTTGTGTTGGAGCTTGGATTGGGAGCTTGGAAGCTTGGTTTGGAGGATTTGGAGTATTTTGAAGATTTTGGCTTGGGATTCCAACTTTCAAGAGGTAAACCCTAATTTTCCCCTTGTAATTACTCTTTTATAGTGTAATTAATAGTTTAAAACCTTCCTAGACCCTTAGGCTACCCGTGGGAGGAAGTTGGAACTAGTTGGGTAGTGTTTGGAGACTTTAACACTAGGTTTTGTGTCAATTTTGGGTGAAATCCGAATTTGGCCCAATTTTGGGTGATGTCCTAGGTTAGATGGACCTAGGTAGACGTTGTCGGGTGTCTTGAGGGTGAGTGTATGTCTCCGTTTGGACACGGGAAGCCGTGTCGCGAAGAAACGGGCGTTTCGGGCGAATTTTGGGCTTTTCGTCGTAGCCGATTCTAAGTGCGTGTGCGTTTCTGTCACGGACTTAAAATCGACGCGGGAGCACATTTTCTAGGATCTAGGCATCGTTTAGAGTGCGTGGGTAAATTTTGGGCCTATTTCGAGTTCGTTTGGTGTGCGTTTCAGGAGATTTTCTGAGCCGCGCACCACGTGTTCGTCGAAATGACCGAACGGCCATTTCGACTTGGTTTCCTCGTTTCGGGCTTGTGCGCGCGTTGGGTTAGTATCGGGGAGTGTGTGCTAGAGTTTTCGAGTTATACTTTATATATTTTTAGGTGTTTGGGCGTGTCGGGGTCGTTGGGCGTGCGTTGGTGGGCGTTGTGGGCGTGGTGTGCGTTGTGTTGTGTTTGTTTATATATATGTGTATATATATATTGTGTGTGTATTTTTATATATATATATATTTATATATATGTGTGTGGTTATGTGTTTGTGAGCGTGTTAGGGAGTGCTTGTGTGAGTGTGTTTGTGAGTGTGTTAGTGAGTGCTTGTGTGAGTGTGTGCTAGTGCGTAGGTGAGTGTGTGAGTGTGAGTGAGTGCATATATATATATATATGAGTTTGAGTGAGTGTGTATATATGTATATATATTTATATATATGTATGAAGGTTTGTGTGTGTGGTTGTGCGCTTGTGAGTGTGTGTGCTAGTGTGTGTGAGTATGTGTGTGTGAGGGTGTGTGAGTGTGAGAGTGTGTGAGGATATATATATGTATGTGTGTGAGAGTGTATATGTATAGATGTATATAGATATATATGTGTTTATATATATATATATAGATATGTGTATATAATTATATGTGTGTGTGTGTGCTTGTGTTTGTGTGTGTGTGTGTACTTATACATATGTTTGTGTTAGTAGATATATTAGTGTGTGTGTATATATATATATATAGGAGCTTGTGTGTATATATATATATATATATATATATATATATATATATGTGTGTGTGTTTATAGGAGAGTGTGAGTGTGTGTATGTGAGATGAGAGGGGGGGAACAGAATCTGGAACCAGCAGCAGCAGCTGCTGCTAGAGCAGCAGCATGTACAGCAGCAGGCAGCAGCATTGGCAGCAGCTAGGAGCTGCAGCAGCAGCTTATGCAGCAGCAGTAGCAGCCTAGGCAGCATCAGCAGCAGCTTTTAGCGAGGGGGGGAGAGAGATCTAGGTGATATATATATATATATAAATAGATAGTTAGATAGAATGATAGATAGATGGATATCTCTAGATAGGTAAAAAGATAAATAGATAGTTAGATAGCTAGGTATTTAGATAGATAGATACTTAGATAGATAGATATATAGATATCTAGATAGGTATTAGATATATATTTATATCTATATGTATAGATATAAATACATATAGTTAGATAGGTAGTTAGATAGATGCATTGATAGTTAGTTAGATGAGTTATTAGATAGATTAGATAGTTAGATAGTTACCTAGATAATAGGTAGATAGTTAGATGGCTAGATACTAGATAGGTAGATAGCTAGATACTTAGATATATCTATCTAGGAGATAGATATCTATTTACCTATACTTATATATATATATATATATATATATATATATATATATATATATATATATATATATATATATATATATCTATAGATATCTTGATAGGTAATATATATATATATATATATATATATATATATATATATATATATATATATATATATATATATATATATATATATATATATATATATATATATATATATATATATATATGTGTTATGTTTGGTAAGGTAAATGGGTAATGGGTATATATGTGTGGATATATATGTATATAGGTAGATACCTATTTAGATATATATAAATATGATAGGTATCTATATTACCTAGCCTAGATTAATATCTAGGTATGAAATTATTAGTTAGATAGCTAGTTAGAGGGGTTTGAGAGCGGTATCTCAATACCTTGAGATACCGAGGTATCTCAATACCTTAAGATAACCAAGGTATTGGGTTTCAAGCGGGGTTTTTGAGCAATAGCCTAGGAATAGTATTGGAGTGATTTTTATATGCTTATGTGTATATATTTACGCGTGCTAGCATAGGTTTTAGAGGGTATAGGCGGGGTGCGTAGCCTAGGTTGAGGTATCGGATACCGAGGGTATCCCGGTATCTCAAGGAGGCGAGTTTGTGAGTTTTCTAGCTTAATGAGCTCGGTTTGACCTAGAATTTTAGGAGCACCCTAGTTTGACCCAGACTTGACCGTAGTTGACTCGGTTGACCGCCAAATTCAACTTTTGACCTAGTTTTGACCTAGAGTTGACTTTTTGGACCCAGAGTTGACTTTTTGACCCAGATTTCACCGGTTTGACCCGTTTGACCTAGAACGACCCTAGAAGCCTATTTTTAGTTATTTTATATCTGTTTAACTCATTAGAACCCTGTTTAACCTTGCTTTTCGCATTAGGTCCTTGCGACACCAGTTCGGATCGCCAGTTGCTCAGGACGTCAGGCGAGTACATTCTCTGATAGTTTTCATTATTTGATGATTATTATGATTCAGCTTCTAGTATAGTATCATCTGATTATTCTGGCACAACACGGGACACTGACTGGTATTTCTGAATTCATTTACTTGCGACACGTACATTTCATGTTTCTGGCCTCTATTCTGGAATCACTACTGGCATCACCTACAGGCATCACTACAGGCATCATTCATGTTCAGGCTGGACTCATCTTGATTTGTGTGTCGGGTCTTTGATCCACTTGTATTAGTCGGGGCGGGGAAATACTCGAGTAGACATGTAAACATTCCTATCTGGCATCATCAGGAATCACTCCCTCTGGTCTAATCTGGAATGATAGCAGCCGCGCACCCAGTGCGCGGTGAGCCGTACTTACCCCTAGCCGTTTATATGTTGAAACAAGTATTTCAAAGATACCGCGTTCATTCTTTATAGTCCGGACTCTCATGCATTTCTTGACTTGTCTCACTTACATGTTCCTGGACTTGACTCACTACATGTTTTTCATGCTGGACTCACTACACGTTCATGTGCACGGACTTGATCTTAGCTTAGATTTCCTGTATCTTGCAGTTATTATTATCTTGCTCTGATATCCATGCATCTTTACCTTTATGCACCAGTTATTTATGTATTTCCTGTTTCATACTTGCTTCATTCTTCTTGCTACTTGCTATAACTGTTTTATAGTTTTTATCATTTAAATGGAACTGCTGTTAGAGGTGTACTTGCTCCAGTCCTGACTGGACATATTTTTCCAGAGTATCCGGAGGAGTGGTGTCCGACGTTTTATGGAACTGAGCCTGTCGACGGTGCAGACAGGGACCCTCTAGTTTAGGAGTGATTTCCGGGTTGGTAGCCGGGATCACTAGGACCTTGTTGTTGTTTTATTAGCTTTAGCACCGGATTTGTCTCCGGTTTTGGATTGAGACCTTGTATTGTATATTATTTTGGATGATTTGGATGATGTATTATTATTATGGATGTTGTGGTTGTTGTAGTAGTTATTGTTGGTTAGACTTTATAGCTGTTAGTCTTCTTTGTTATCTTATCGTGCTTAGATTCGTGATTGAGTACTTGAGATTATCATTTGATATTGCTCCTCCGTTTGGAGTTGAGATCTTGACATGTTTATATTTTGATTGTGTGGTTGCCCTCCTTTTGGAGAGGTCATGCCCGATTTTTGTGTGAGATTATTATCTAGATAATTGACCTAAACATCGTTCTACCGCCGATGCTGCGGCGTAGGCTGGACGTACCCATGACTCATGCCCGATTTTTCGGGTGCGGGTCGTGACAATGGGTCCCTCCTCAACGTCGACTGCTCCCATGTAGCATTACTCTGTGCGAACTCCTCCGGGATCTTGTTTCCCCACACTTCGAACCTACAATGCCGTGTACGCCTCCCATGCCCGACCGACGCACTACTATTCTGGCGAGCCTCACCGAGCGGCTTCTAACCGACGCCATCACCATCATCACCGCACCTCCTCGTAGCTACATCGTGAACCCAGCTTCGACTCGGATCCGATGCATCGGTGCAGCTTCATCGTCCTTAGGCTATAAATCTTTAACTTTCATCAATGTTCTAAAGTTTTGATACAATGACATATTTAATAGGCTAAATTAAAACTTGATACCCTTAACTATTCAAGTTTTTCAACTTATAACATAAACTTTGATAGGTATCAACTTGATACATGCATCAACTATATGTTTACAACTTGTTACTCTACTGGTGTTAACAGAAAACTATAAAAGACAAAAAAATTCCTCTCTCCGTCAACTCCATCATCTCTCTCTGGCGACAGTAGTAGCGCGCGACGATGGCAGCAAGTTGTGCAGACACGACCAGAAGTTGGGGGGGGGGGATAAGGTGTAGCAGGAGGAAGGGTTGCGGAAGGACCCATACTGATGTAGGGTATGTTGGAGAACTCAATGAACAAGACATTACAAAGGATCTGATTATGTGGCTTACGTTTTGACTTAGTTTGAATTCAAATATCATTAGAAGACTTTTGTTTTGAATTCCTACAACGGTTATAAGGATAATTCAGAATTTGAAAAGTCACACTACTAGAAAAAGCGGTCTTAGCGACGTATTTTAGCGACGTCAAAAGAAACGTCGCTAATAATATATAAATTAGCAACTCTTTATTAAAACGTCGCTAGACGTCGCTAAATGGCGACATTTAGCGACGTTTAGCGACTTTTATTAAGATTTTAAAAGATAAGTCGCTATAAGTTCAGTTTAGGTCGCTAAACGTCGCTAATATGTCTAATTTAGCGACGTTTAGCGACGTATATAGCGACCTTAATATTGAAAATATTTAGCAACGTGTTTAGCGACGCATTGACGTCGCTAAAATTTAAATTAGCGACGTTTTTCTTGGACGTCGCTAAACGTCGCTAAAATTTGGTTAATTAGGGATCGGTTTCATTTTTCCCCATCTGCTGAAATTTTGAAAAGAAAAAAAAATCTCCCCCCCCCGCGCTCCGTCGACCCGCTCTCCACCGCGACTACTCCGGTAAACCCTACTCTCTCTCTCTCTCTCTCTCTCTCTCACAGGACACATGTGACATTGACACAAACACGACACACACACAGACACTGACACAGACACAGACACGGCACACACACACACTGACACAGACACTGATCAGGACCTAGGGTTAGGGTTAGGGTTAGGTTTGTTGACATGGGGTTAGGGTTAGGATTAGGGTTAGGGCCGACTGGCCCAAGTCGACGAGAGAGGTAACAGCAGCAGTGAGCACTGCTTACTAGCAGTGAGCAGGGGGAGACTTGAGGCACATCAGCCCAATGTGCAACAGGCAACTTGGGGAGGCACTGCACAGCTGAACATAGTGTGCATTAAGGTTTAGGTGCATTGTAGTTGGTTGTTAGCTTCTGCAGGCAGGTGTGAGGGGGTCCTAATACAGTGTAAACACTGCATCCTTGTGCAGCAACTTACTGAGCCAGTCAGCAACTAGTGCAAGGCAGGATTTGGATGTGTTTGAGATGGGGTTTGAACTCTTATGATTTGAAGGACATGAGGGCAAGTGTCAGATATAACACCAACATCTGAGAGAAGATTGGGTATTCATAGTGATACTATAGTGCACACATGAGTGTGTGGCTCGGGATAAGGGGTAATCAAATATTGAGGAAGAAGGTAAGCAGTAGCAGTGGGTGACTGATTTAAAGAGGTGTATTAGTCAGGTGTTTGAGTGAATATATGTGTTGAAGAGAATAAGTAATAGGTGTGAAGGTTGAGCATTCATATAGGTGTATCCCAGATCTGGGAGTATAGATGGAGTGTTTATATGAGTATGGATGGAGTGTTTATATGAAGTATAGAATTTAGAGTACTTAATAGGTGTTGTTGGTACCAGGTGAGTTTTGATTACAGAATTCTTAAGAGTGTATGTGTGTATCAGTGTGCCAGTTTGGGGGGTTAGATTTTTTTACTAAAGGGAGTGCAGTAATCTGCCGGTAAATGTGAGTGAGTACAGCCACAATGCATGGGGTTATCCATTTCATAGAGCAATAGCCCGTGTACTTGGGAAACTTTTGATGCAAAAATTGTTCAAGCACCAGGTGCCTTAGTACAATGCCATGACTGCTTTTCCCATAACGGACACTGACCTAGGAGTGTGGTTGGGGGCAGCTGCAGTTCTATAGTATGACACACTATTTGTAGTATTGACTGTACACTTATAGTGCAGTTCATAGTACTATGAGGTTGGGGGCAGCTGCAGTTTTGATAAATGAAAATATGTATTATATCAGTTATGATTTTTATAGTACGGTTAATTTTGCATGTAATGATTTATATGATACATACTGTCAATTTTGCAGAAGTTTCTAGAAATGGATATGAATTACTATCTGCGTCATCGTTCGTGGATGTACAACCGTCATCCTGATGACATGTGCGGTGTGTGGGATGAATTCATTGAGGGTGTACAGCAGTTCCTGCAGTTCGCAAAGGCGTTCCCTCAATACATGGACGGTACCAAAATTAAGTGTCCGTGTGTGAGATGTCGCAACAGGAAATATCATCCTGAAGTGGAAGTTACATATTATTTATACTCGAAGGGCTTTACGCCGAATTACTATCAGTGGACCGCGCACGGAGAACTTGTATCTCTAGCATCAGAGTCGGAGCCCTATGTGGAGCCGTATATGGATGTCCAAGACCACGATGCTTATGACGACGGGTTGGTGAACATGGTTTATGATGCGGCGGGGCCTAGTTTCAATCCTGACAATTATGATGCGGCGGGACCTAGTTTCAATCCGGACAATTATGATGCAGCTGAGGAGGCACCGAATGCCGATGCTGCAAAGTTTATGGAGTTGCTTGAGAATGCAAGGACTCCACTATATCCTGGTTGTGAGGATCATTCACCGTTGGAGGTGGTTACAAGATTATTGAGCATCAAGTCCGATTTTAATATATCGCAAGAATGCTATAATCGACTGCTCGATTTGATTATAGAGATCTTGCCCGAGGGTGCAAAGTTGCCTAAAGACTTCTATCGATCTAAGAGGATGGTGAGATCGCTTTGGATGGGATACGAGAAAATCGATGCATGTCGCAACGGGTGCATGTTGTACTACAAAGACGACAAGGATGAAGATGCGTGCAGATTCTGTGGTGTTGATCGCTACAAAGCCACTGTTAGAGGAAAGTCTGTCGGTGCAAGGAAGCCTACCGATTCGATGCACTACTTGCCTTTGACGCCGCGGTTGCAGCGGTTGTTTATGGTTAAGGAGACTGCAGAAAATATGAGTTGGCACAGGCGAAAACAGATCGAAGGAGTATTGGATCATCCATCCGATGGAGAAGCATGGAAGCACTTTGATCGAGAGTATCCATATTTTGTCGAGGAAGCGCGTAATGTCAGATTGGGGCTCTGCTCTGACGGTTTTACCCCATTCGGACTTTCGGGCTCCGAGTATTCGTGTTGGCCTGTGATCGTCACTCCGTACAATCTACCGCCTTGGATGTGCATGAAGACTCCGTATATGTTCCTAACCGTTATTATCCCTGGTCCGAACAATCCGAAGAGGAAAATCGATGTGTATTTACAGCCTTTGATAGATGAGTTGAATCAGCTGTGGGAAGTCGGTGCCAACACGTACGATGTTTCTAGAAAGCAGAATTTTCAGATGAGGGCAGCACTTATGTGGACCATCAACGACTTTCCGGCCTATGGAATATTATCGGGATGGAGCACCCATGGTCGTCTCTCATGTCCGTATTGCATGGACCGTTCTCAGGCTTTCCGTTTGAAACACGGAGGCAAACCGTGCTTCTTCGATTGTCATCGACAATTTTTGCCGAAGGATCATCCGTACCGGAGGAATCGGAATGCTTTTCGTGCGGGAGTTGTGGAGAAGGCCAATCCACCGCCAAGGTGGCCCGGATGCACGATATGGGAAGAGGTAAAAGATTTACCAAGTGCTATCCAAGAGCCTGCTAAGGGGTACAAGTGTGACGGATTTGGTCGCACCCATAACTGGACGAAGAGGAGTATATTCTGGGATCTGCCATATTGGAGCACCAATCTGATCAGACATAACCTTGATGTCATGCATATCGAGAAGAATGTGTTTGATAACATAATTAATACTGTAATGGATGTAAAGGGGAAGACGAAAGATAATCCGAAGGCGAGGTTGGACTTAGAAGACATATGTAGACGTCCTGCATTGCATTTGATAGAGGAGGGGAATGGAAAGTTAAAGCAACCTAAGTCAGTTTTCTCACTGGATAAAGAGGATAAAGGTAGACTTTGTAGGTGGATTCAGGGTCTAAAGTTTCCAGACGGGTACGTGTCGAACTTGAAAAGATGTGTCGACCTCAAAGAGAACAAACTAGTAGGTATGAAGAGCCACGATTGTCACGTATTCATGGAGAGGTTAATTCCGATTGTATTTCGGGAATTCTTACCGCAGGTCGTTTGGGACCCATTGACAGAGCTGAGCATATTCTTCAGAGATCTTTGTTGTACTAAGTTGCTCGTCGATCGTCTAGAAAAGCAAGAGAGGGACATTGCGGTAACACTATGTAAGCTCGAGAAGGTGTTTCCTCCTGGATTCTTCGACTCTATGGAGCATTTGCCAATTCATCTTTCCTATGAGGCACGTGTTGGTGGTCCTGTCGGTTATCGGTGGATGTACCCCTTCGAGCGCCATCTGAATCACCTAAAGAGAAAGATGAAAAATAAGGCACGGATTGAAGGCTCTATTTGTGAAGCTTATGTTCTCGAGGAGATTACAAACTTTTGTTCGACGTATTTCAAACCGCATGTTGCTACTAATAGGACGAAAGCTCCCAAAAATGACGACGCATATCAGGAATCTAATGATGCAATACTCAAAGTATTCAATGCATCCGGAAAGCCCTCGGGAAAAATGAAGAAGAGATATTTGAATGACGATGAGCTAAGGGCTGCTCAATTGTATATATTACTCAATTGCGACGAGGATGAAGTGGAGAAGCTAGAGGGGTAAGTAATTAATACGTCCACGTTTACATCATCTCAATATAATAGTATAAGATACTATTATGCTACTAATCAGCAGTTGCTTCATTGTTTTTCAGCACATATAATGATGAGTTGAGGTCGGTTAGACCCTACATAACAGACGAAGAAGTAGAACAAGATATGAGATGCCATTTTTCTTCTTGGTTGAGCGCATATGTAAGATGCTTGGTAATTACTTTTTATTTCTGCACTTGCAAAACAAATAACTTACTATCGCTACTTTGGTATTTAGGTCGATCGTCTAATATCACCCGAGACTGAATCTATTAGGACTCTAGCCAAGGGACCAATTACTGTCGTAAAAATATGACCAAGTTTCTGTGTGAATGGGTTCAGGTTCAAGTCAACAAATGCTCCTATCAGAGACAGCTTTCTGGATCTTGATTCCACGAAAAACAGTGGTTTGTGTATCAAATCTACAAACTACGAAGACGTCAATCCGGGCAATAATTTTTTTGGCATCTTACGAGAGATTGTGGAGTTGACATATAATTATGGCCCAGAACCTGCTAATATCGTGCTATTCAGGTGTGAATGGTTCGATCCGATTCAAGATCAAGGTTGGAAAATTGACAAGCATAGCCTTGTGGATATAAACTACAAGCGTAGATATCAAGGCTACGAACCATTTGTCCTATCAAGTCAGGCTCAGCTCGTGTATTTCACAACTTATCCTAGACGGGGGACAGCGAGGTCGGATTGGTGGGCAGTATGCAAGACTAAAGCTAGAAATACCTTTGACATTGACGAAATAGCTTATCAGGAGGACGATCTACCTCTTGTAACAAATATTGTAGATGTGGACTCAATGGAAGTTACTCATTACACGAGTAATAATGTAGAAGATGTAGAATTATCCGAAGAGGACGACGAAGTAGATGAAAGTGAAGACGAGGAAGAGGAAGAGCAGGACGAAGAAGGCGAACAAGATGAATTTTCTGAAGATGATTGAAAATATAAAATATTTCATGTAGAATGTAACTGTATTTGGACTGTAAATATTGCATGTAGAAGTAGATGTTGACATTAACGAATATATGTATTATATTTTGACTGTATAATGCTTTGAGATATGTATCACATTTCGACTGTAGAATGTAGTATATATTTGTATTTCTCTATATTCATCATATGTTCTTATCAGATATGACAGGACGACGCGGAGGATTCGGCAGGTCCCGAGGTAGACAGAGTGCCACTCCGGTACTGCCTACTGTTGGTTCCGGATCATCGTCGCCCAGTACTCCAGTATATCGATCAGTCACATCTCTGACTGCGACGACGTTGCGTGGCATCACTCCTGGGACGAGTAGTTCCAGGCGTGATAGTACTCCCTCGTCCAGCGTTCCTCCTGCTGACGGAACCATGGAGACAGATGAGCATGTAGAGGAGGTCGTACCGACGTTGTCCCAGCATCAGCAAGATCCTCCATGCGCACCACCGGAGGAGACGAGGACAGAGATTTGGGCCGACGGTACAAAGTAAGTCAATTAGATGGTTTAGTATATATTTGTGTTTCTCTTTATTCATCGTATATTGACTTTTTCAGTAATCTAAATTATTATTTCTGTATAGATATCGTCCATCGTCGGTTCAGAGACGCCTGGGCCAATTTCTGAGGAACAACTACGGTGGCCCTTGGATCAACTACTCTGAGGCTCCGGAGGAGAGGAAGGCGTTCTGGTTTGCGCACTTCCAAGTAAAAGTATATTAAATAAATTCTCTAATTTATGCATATTCGTGATGCTAACTTAATGAATTATTTATTGTAGCAAACGTATTTTTATCCTCCGCACCGGGCCGAGTTGATCGAGCGGCTCTTTCCTACCGTTGCCGCCAAGCTTATCCGAGATGCTCTGGATGACCAGAAGGCTCGTGATCGTGCTGGAAAACCGATCCAAGGTTGGATCACGCTTGAGCAGTGGACTGCGATGAGGGCTAGATTCGACGATCCGAGCTACAAGGAAAGGTCTAAGAAGGCCAAGGCGGCTAGGCAGAATGCTGCCAAGTGGTGTGGTGGCTCGATTCCGATGGCTGAACATTTTCGTCGTTTGGTATGTTTTTTCTTTTAAAATATATTATTTTAATATAAGTACCATAAAATGGTACTTGGAAAAAATATTTAAGTTTAGTAATATAAAATATATTTTTAACAGGTACAGAGGGGTGAGGATGCAAACATGGTGACGTCTTCTTGGCCACCCATCGCAAGGACGGAAATCTCATTGATGAGAGGGCCTCACAGACCTATGTAAGTATTACTTTACTTTGTGTTTATTTTAATATAACTTAGGCAATTATTGAGTTTCCAAACCTTTTCTAGGCCGAGTATCTTAGGCTTCGTGAGCGGGCGACTGCTAGTGCACCAACACCTGGAGAGGCTGGTGCTTCGTCGCAGCCCGGTCCATCTCCGTCGGCAGACGACCTGTGGGTGACCGCAGCTGGTGGTCTCCAGAGGGGTACGTACTACGGTACGGGCTCCTATGGCGCCCTGGTTGCGACGCAGTCATCTAGGGCCTCCCCGACAGCTGTGCATTCCACACACCCCTCACAGTCGCAGCCCTCGCAGTCGTCGGCCAGAGTCCAGGAGGCCGTCCAGGAGGCCGTTGACCGTCAGATTGCGTCTCTCCGTGACGACTTGCTGCGAAGTATGGAGGACCAGTCCCGGTCCCAGCCGCAGGCGGACGATCCGATGCTCATCGCACGATTGGATATGCTCGACCGCAGCATGACGGAGCTACGAGAATTGACAAATGATATTAGAGCCTCCAATGATCGCAACATCATGGAGCTGCAGGCGTCACACCTATCGATGGGCGAGAAGCTGACGAGGATGCAGGCGTCACAGCTATCGATGGGCGAGAACCTGACGAGGATGCAGGATTCAATGGGTGATAGCAGTACGAGGCTGTTATCTACCCTGGATTCTTACGACCAGCGACTCGCAGACTTGGAGCGGGCACGGCCTCCACCGACGTCACTGCCTTCTCCATCGATATCGGTGTCGATTCCACGGGACGAGTATGAGGAGTTGTTATCCTTCAAGCGCGCCGCTGGTCAGCCTCCTGCAGATCCGTAGTAGTATAGTTATTTTTATTATTATTTATGAATTATTGATACTTCAACAATAGACATGATGTATGATGCTTCTTGTGGTCTTTAATTTTTTAGTTAATTTAATTGGATTATATAGTTATCCATATTTAATTGGATTGATACTTCTTGTGGTCTTTAATTTAATTGGATTATATAGTTAACTAGATTGAATCATGTTGGTGTGTATGATGAAGATGATGTAAAACTGCAGGGAATCACCAATGTTTGCTTCTGCACATTATTTTTTTTTTTTAAAAAATTAGCGACGTTATTAGCGACGTTTAGCGACGTTTAGCGACGTTAATTTACGTCGCTAATTACGTCGCTACTTAGCGACGCTGCAAAACGTCGCTAAGGACGTCGCTAATGACGTCGCTAAAAGTCGCCAATTGCTGACATGGCAGTATAGGCAGGTCATTAAAGACGTTGGTGTAACGTCGCGATAGATGTCGCTAATCAGCGACGTTTAGCGACTTTTCTAAACATCGCTTTTTAGTGACTTGGCGTCGCAAAACGTCGCTAAATTTAGCGACACATTAAAGTCGCTAAAAAACGTCGGCATAGCGACGTTTAGCGACATTTTTTGTTTTAGCGACTTGGTGTTTTCCGACTGCTTTAAAACGTCGCTAAACCTAATTAGCGACGATTTTTGGTTATTTAGCGACGTTTTTAGACGTCGCTAATTTGACTTTTCTGGTAGTGACACTTAAGTTAGGCAGTTTCTTTGAGGGAAGAAACAGAAACAAACAATCATATTTTGAAAAGGCAGTTAGGCTAGGCAGTTTCTTTGATGGAAGAAACTGACACAAGCAATGTCTATATATATATATATATATATATATATATATCAATATTTTAGTTCCTGTTGATACACAAGTTTTCTTTAAGAACAGTCCCATCTACTGAAGAGAAAATATATATTGTGGAATCAGAAGAAAACTGGAATTGGCAACTTCTCCAATGCAAGTAAGATTATTATACAACACACACACACACACACTTAATATAGATCCTCAGAATAGCAATTCTTAGTAAGTTTATTTTCAATTAAATATGCTTTAATCAGAATCAGAATGAAAAGAAAAACGAAGGCTTACTCTAACAATTGGTATCAGAACTATCTGATTCAGATTAAATTGTTGTTATTTAATTTTCTCTACTTTCGAATTCTGGGAATATGTTATTTGTTAATCCGCATGTAGTTTAATTCAATTGGTTAAACTTATGATTGCATATCTAAGTTATTCACATATATTCTTATGCACTATTGATTGGTTCTATTTATCATAATTTTGTTGTTTAATAAAATCATGAAATTATATTCTTGTGATGTTGAATATACTCATGAAAACTCTTAACATTGAGTGTTGTCAAAGCAGCCATATGTTCATAATTATATTTTTCACAGATCGAAATTATACTATTGTTATATGTCAATTAAATTTTCTACACATACTGCATGTTGTCAAAATGGCTTTGTATAAAGATATGAAAATTCGAACCAGTTGACTATTAATGCTGAATCAAGGAACTTAAAATTAATTTTGATCTAAATTTTCAAAGAAATATAGATTCAAAACATTTGGTTTCTTGATTTCATATGAATGAAATATGAACATTCAGTTTCATTAAAGGACTAGTACACCACAAAGGTAGTCAAAGTCTTCAAATGAATTCGTCATATTTGTACTGATATATTATGTTTTGTATGAATATTATTACAAAATTTCATTCAAAGACATTAAAAAAAAATCTAGTACTTTGTAAAAACTAGAAAAAATTCTTGATCATTTTATTTACAGATATGCATTTTCCAATAAGCATAAGTCAGATAGAGTTGCTGGCTCAAACTTCAGAAAGTGGAAAAGTGACATTGAGTTGAATCTGGAAATTTTGGACTTTGATTATGTTTTGAAGGAGGATCCACCAGAGCCATTACCTGGTAATGCTAGCAAGGAAAGCAAGGATAAGTTTGAAAAGTGGCACAAGCATAACAGAATGGCACTGATATGTATCAAAAGGAGCATGACTGAAAATGTAAGAGGGGGTGTTCCAGACTCCGAGTTTACCAAAACCTTTTTTGACTCAATTGCTGAAAAGTACAAGCGCTCGGATAAGGCTGAAACTGGTAACCTCATGAACAAGCTCATTAAGATGCACTTTAATGGACATGGTAGTGTTAGAGAGTACATCATGAAGGGGTCTGATACTGCTGGCAAACTGAGAGAATTAAACATGCCTATTGAGGAGCAGTTTCTTGTTCACATGTCGCTGAATTCACTTCCAGACCAATACAATCAATTGAAGACTCTTTACAAGACTCAAAAGGAGAAATGGAGTGTCAATGAGTTCATCTCACTCTGTGTTGAAGTTGAGGAAGAGATATTGAAGAAAGGAAAGAAAGTTTCTGTGCATTTGGTGAACAAGCCACAGTACAAGAAGAAATTAGGGAACAACAAGTTTTAAAAAGGTAGCTCCTCTGGTACTACGCTTGTTGTAAAGTCTGACAACACTAAAGGTAGGTCTAATAAATTTGTTTGCATTATTAAGTGTTTCTTTTGCAAGAAATCATGCCATTTTAAGAAAAATTTTGAAGGCTTCAAAGCATGGATGATTAAGAAAGGTGGTTTTTTGACAAAAACTATTTTCAGTTTTATTTTTAAAGATTTTGTATCTGACAACTCATGGTGGTTTGACACTGGCTCACCTATCCATATTTTCAATTCTTTACAGGGATTATCAAGGATAACAATCCCAACTAAAGAAGAGACTAAGGTGTTTGCTGCAAATGGACAACGAGTGACTGTGAGAGCTATAGGGGTTGTCAGTTTAGTGTTTTCCAATAAATTTATTTTAGAACTGAAAATGTGTATTGTATTCCTTCAATAAAGAGGAACCTTATATCTGGTTCCCAGTTTGTATCTAAAATTGGTTTTCATTTTTCAAGTAATAATAAAATTATGTCTTTCTATTTTAATTTTGAGTGTTTTGGTAATGCTAAAATTGTAGATGGTTATTGGTTGGTCAATTGCAAAAATAATTTTATTACTTTAAATGTCAGTACAAATGCCTTTATGATGAGTAATAAGGCTAGCAAGAAAAGAAATTTTAAACATGATTCTTCTTTTCTATGGCATAAAAGACTTGGCCACATATCGAAAGAAAGGTTGAAGGAATTGGTTAAACAACATAGCTGCCATCTTTAGATTTTACAAATTTTAAAACCTGTATTGATTGTTTAAAAGAAAAATGACTAATTCCAGAAAAAGTGGTTCCAAAAGAAGTGAAAATTTACTAGATTTGATTCACACTGACATTTGTGGTCCTTTTCTAGTCAAAACAATTTGTGGAAACTGATATTTTATCACTTTCATAGATAATTTTTTAAGATATTGTTACATTTATTTGATTTTTGAAAAATCACAAGCTTTGGAAACCTTCAAGATCTTTAGAACTA
The DNA here is from genome assembly GCA_036927795.1 of Iris macrosiphon. Lineage (NCBI taxonomy): Eukaryota > Viridiplantae > Streptophyta > Magnoliopsida > Asparagales > Iridaceae > Iris > Iris macrosiphon. Next base: position 150,557,212 of record JAYESA010000014.1, read on the forward strand.
AAGTAGAAAGACAAATTGGAAGACTTATAAAGATTGTCAGATCTGATAAGGGTGGTGAATTTTATGGAAAATTCACAGAAAAGGGACAACATAAAGGTCCATTTGCCTTATATTTGCAAGAGTGTGGTATTGTAGCTCAGTATACAACACCTTACAACCCTCAGCAAAATGGTGTTTCAGAAAGAAAGAATAGAACCTTAATAAACATGGTGAGAAGCATGATTGTGAGGACTGGTTTACCAAAATTTCTGTGGGGAGAAGCATTGAAGACTACAAATTATATTTGCAATAGAACTCCAAGCAAGGCAGTGATCAAAACTCCCTTTGAAGTTTTGGTGTGGATACAAACCAAGTTTAAATCATTTTTATGTCTCGGGGTGCAAAACAGAACCTAGAATTCACAATGTGGAGAATGGGAAGCTTGACTCTCAGTCTGTGAGTTCATATTTCATTGGTTATTGTGAAAAATCAAAAGGTTTTAGATTTTATTGTCCAGTAAGAGGGACTAGAATTATGAAATCACATAGAGCCACTTTTTATGATGAATTACTTGATAAACAAGAAAATGTGAGGGATGAATTGGACGTTGAAGCTAGTAGTTCTTATGGTGCAATTGAGGAATGGTTTATATATACTGATTTTGAGGCAGATGTTGCAGGTGAAAACATGTTAGAAATGATTCCAGAAAATGTAGAAGCTGTTTAGATTACAGGGGCTGATAATGACGTTTGTGCCAGAAGAGAATAATGTCCAAAATGTAGTTAATAATGCTCATATTCTAGAAAAAATTGTCACGACCCGCACCCGAAAATTCGGACACGAGTGCGTGGGTACGTCCAGCCTACGCCGCAGTGTCGGCGGTAGTACGCTGTCTAGGGCATCTCAACAGTTAAATTAACACTAGCTCATTCACAGTAATTAAACAGACAAGAAAATGAAAGGAAATGCTGAGATTTTATAACCAGAAGGTGACAATCAGATCCAGAGTTATTACAAAACCAGAAGTTAAATCGGGGACAAACCCGATTACTAAGATAAAAGGAAAACAAATAACTAAAGCTAACTACTCTGCAGGAGTAGTCTCCTGTGTGGGAACCGGCTCTGCAACTGTATCACCTGCTGCCTCATAGGGGCCATAATAGGTGGGGGCAAGGTTCTCATCATCGCCTAAAGCAACTGATCCAGTCAAGAAAGGAGCAAAGTACACAATGCACAACAAGATTAAACTAAATATTTATGACAATTAAATTGAGTATCATATTGGGAATATGTATAAAAGAAACACAATATCTCAGAGTTAATGCTATAAACAGGAATATGAGAAAGCAGAAATAAATGAGACAGGAAATGAAACTACTACAGTCAGCAAGAACTATAACAAGGTCCAGAAACTATCTGTGTGAACTTGTGTTTGTTTTAGAATACACAGTTGGCATGTAGGGGTTTATAAGGCTAATTCGGCCGTCATAAATGGCTATTAAACAGGGATAATCGAGATCCGGCTGAGAGTACAGTCGCGTACCAACAGCTATTAAACACGACAAGGGGAAGGGTAAACTACATGCCTGCTAGTATTCTCCCACCCGACATGAAAACAAGACATAAAAAACCAGTATTCGAGACATGAAATTCAGTGTTCTAATACTACGTGTAATCATCAAGGGTACTAGTAGAGCAGGGAATTAATTATCATAATATAAAGATTTAAACTTGAAGTGCAGGTACTTGCCTGTTGTTTGGATCCAATTATAGTTATGTTCTCGGAGAATTTCCAGAGATGAGTCCAGATGCTGAAATAGACATTACCATTATGCTCAGAAGATATCAAATAGCTAGAAACGCCTGTCCTTGGGTCCAATTTCGAGACAAGGGCAAAAACGGCAGTTTCGGGTCAAAACGGGTCCGCCGGTGGGCCCACTTTGCACCGAAAAATGTGTCCGGGTCAACGGTGTCCAAATGTACCAAACTTAGTGTCAACAGGTCAGGAACGCTGATACGAACCCAACGGAACTTTCAGAATTGAATTCCGATGAGCCGATCACAAAATCGCCCGTCGAGCAGGGCCTGTGGGGCCCAAGACACGTGATTTCGTCAACGTTCTCAGAATCGAACCAAACTTGACCCACAGGACCAGCGTATCGCTACGAGTCCGATGGCGTAAGTTTCGTTTCGATCCGACGTGCGTACAGGAAGTTAGGACGTAAAACAGAAAAGGCAGATACGGGGCGGTGTCCGCGGATACGCGTTGATCCCGGTGTGCATGCACACCCGAATCGGCTTCCGCAAAATCGCACACGTCCGTATCAACGCTGCGCACGTATCTGTGAAGACCGCGCGCGACCAAGTCGTCCCGTTTGGCGGGGCGTACCCAGTTCCGGGGTGAATCAGGTCGTTGTTTTTCCTGTTTTTGGATCGCGGTGTGCGATCACCACAGGACGCGATGCCCTGAGCGGTTTGTCCGGGCACCGAGAGGGTCATGCAGGCTTCGCAACACAATTTACGGAATCGAAAACGGAGATACGAGGTGAAAGTTACACGCACCTGAACAGGGCTCGAGAAACCGGGTTTTCTCGTGTCCGTGTCGTGTCCGACATGCCGACACGAAATTGGGGAAATTAGGGTTAGGGTTAGGGTTAGGGTTTCGAACTCTGGCAAGGGGAGGCCGGCCGGAGGAGGGCGGCGGCGCTGCGGGGGAGGCCGGAGATGGCGCTGGCGGAGGCGGGCGGAGGCTCGGCGGTCGGGCGGAGGCTGGCCGGGGCTCCGGAGCCGGAGGCGGCTCGGGCTGCCGTGGTTCGAGCTGCTGCTGGACGCCGGGGACGGCTGCGGCCGCTGCTGTCGGTCATCGAGGTGGGGCAGAGCTGGAGGAGAGGAGGACGGCGGTTGGTCGGGGTGTTGCCGGAGGCTGGCGGCGTCGAGGTTGGTCGGGGTCGGGGCCGGAGAGAAGAAGGGAAGGGGATTATGTAGGCGGAGAGCGGAGGAGAGAGGAAGAGGGGGCGGCGGCCAGCGCGGGGCGTGGGTGGTGGTCCGGGAGGAGCGGAGCGTGGGGCGAGCCGGGAGGAGCGGAGCGTGGGGCGAGCCGGGAGGAGCGGCGACGTCAGCGGGCGGCGGCGCCGGGCGCGGGGGGGGGGGGGGAACGGGTCAGGGGCTGGGGTTTAGGGTTAGCGGGTGCGGGTCGGGTTCGGGTGGACCCGACCCGACCCGATAGGGGGCTGGGCCGGATATATAATAATAATAATAATAATAATAATAATAATAATAATAATAATTCAATAAATAAATAAATAGTTTTTAGGCATTTAAAAATATGTCTGAGGCCCAATAAATTCCAGAAAAATTACCCTAAGTCCAGTTTTTTATTTTACACCAAAAAACATTATTTCCATAATATTTTAATATTGTTTATTAACAACTAAAAATTATTTAATATTTAAAAACCCTGATTTTAATTTCAGAAAATTCTCAGAAAATTGTGAAAAATCCTAATTTTAATATTTGAAAAATCAGGGGCTTACAATCTACCCAACTTATAAAATTTCGTCCTCGAAATTTAAATTATGGCAGGGTTCTCTCTGTCCAAACTCACTTGATTATAGTCTAACGGGTTTCTCTCAGGTGGACATTGCGGTCGCTACCCAACTTAGAATTTTACCCATCTATCCTCTAAGGCTGTACAACTAGTAAGGCTAGGTCTCAACTTAATAAATCATGGTATTGAATCTTTAAGTCTTTAACACAAACACACCACCTATGGTATTCCCTTAGTCATAGAGGTTATCATCAATTCGACCGGTCTGAGGGGTACATCTAGCACTACAAATCAAACTTATACCAAACACGGGATTTTGTCTTTCCAAAATAAGGGAAGACGAGGATCAATAATAAAGAGTTTAAGGGCGAGGTGGTAGAACAGAGGTTTAGGGTTCAAGGCATTTAAGGAATTCTAATGGGAATTGTCAGGCGGTTATGGATTGAGATTCTATTCTGGTAATCATTTATTCGCATGCTCGTATTAGCACAATTATGTAACTGATACAATATGCTCGGACGTATTTAGGGCAAGTATACTAGTCAACTATATATCTCAATCCACGTAAAGTAGTCGTGCGAAGTGCGAATCAAAATGTACTAAGGTTGATCAGACCGTAGTACACTGATTCTGAATAGACACTTGTATTAGTGGGGTTGATCAGGCCTCAATAATACATGTGTCATGAACAAGCCCAAAAAAATTAAGCTCGCAAAATTAGGCTATAAAATAGCAGCATAAGTCAAGTTCAGCAAAATTAAGTGCGCTAGATGATGATGAAAAAGGAGGTACAAAATTATTGAAGTTCACAGAATAACACAAAATAAGCACAATAGCAAAAGCCTCTAAAATCTCTACAGTTATCAAATTTAAAAGCATACTAGATTATTTAGCAAGTTTAAAATTATTAGGTTGGGGCCGAGGTCACGAACCAATAGGCACAAAAACAATACTAGAAAAGGTATCTACGAATCACTTACGTGCATTAGCTGCTTCCAGAGTCTGCGCGTTCTCCACGGTCATCACGTAAGCTTGTCCGCGTCCTGGAGCAGCGGGACAGTCCCTCACTTGATGTTCTGTTGATCCACAATATAGACAGGCACCCAGTCTCTTCCTACAAACTTGCCAGGTGTGACCTTGTTTTTGGCAAAAATTACAAGCAGCAGCTTGTTGGTTCTGTCCTTGAGCCTGGTGTTGGGGTGCTGGAGCTCGAGGGAGAGGACGCTGAGTTTGCTGCGGGGCCCTCTGCTGTTGTTGTTGTTAAAATAGGCGTTTGTTGGATCCCACATTTCCGGTATCTCTCTCTCGCTTTAGTTTATGCCCCATGTCTCTCTCAACGCCTTGTGCCACGCTCAAGATTTCCTCGTAGGTGCGAGCTCGGCTAGTGGTGACAGCAAGGCAAATATCCGGAGACAGCCCCTTCTTGAAACTACGGGCTCTGTCCTCCGGGGTACTAACCATGTACTCCGCAAAGTGGCTCAACCTGCTAAATTCAGCAGTGTACTCATCAACAGATAGGTTACCTTATTCTAGTCTCTCGAATTGGCTTTCGAGAGCTTCCCGAGCCACTTCGGGGTCGAATTTCTCCTTGAATAGCCTCTTGAAGTCCTCCCAGGTAAGGTCAGGAGCAGATAGTTGAGGTTCGTCCCTAAACCAGGTCCGAGCTATGTCGAAAAGTTACAGGCTTGCGGACTCCACTTTGAGATCATCAGGGACCCGAGCAGTCTTCAGGAGTCGCTCTACGTTCTCTATCCATTCATTGGCATAGAGAATGCCTTCAGTTTCGTAGAATTCCAGGGGTCTAAGGTTCTTGAAGTCTTTGGCACTTCCTGGCCTCTTTTGTGGTGACTCTCGGGTCCGAAGAGCTTCTGAAAGGCTGGTCCGTAGCAGGACAGTTTGTTCCTTCTGGGATTCCACTAGTCCCTGGAATACTTCAAGTAGCTGTGCCCCATCCAGAGTAACTGCCGAAATAGATGGAGGTGGAGGGAGGGCAAGAGTTTCGGGCACATTTTGCTCAGCTGGTTCTGATGTGCCTCCTACTGTGTTCCTCGTCTGAACCATTCTGAAAGATTAAGGGGTAGAAAGATTAGAATAGATTACCTGGAAATCAAGGGCGATAGGAAAAATTGACTAGGACCGATATCAAGATTGGAAGTAAAGATCATATTCTGTGAATGAGCTTTTATCCTACAATCCTCAATCTTGTTGCAAGCCTGTTCGGTCCCTAAGTTGGAACCGAATAATTTAGTCGTTTGACCTGCATGGGCCACCACAAAAACGTGTCACGACCCGCACCCGGAAATTCGGGCACGAGTGCGTGGGTACGTCCAGCCTACGCCGCAGTGTCGGCGGTAGTACGCTATCTAGGGCATCTCCACAGTTAAATTAACACTAGCTCATTCACAGTAATTAAACAGACAAGGAAATGAAAGGAAATACTGAGATTTTATAACCAGAAGGTGACAATCAGATCCAGAGTTATTACAAAACCAGAAGTTAAATCGGGGACAAACCCGATTACTAAGATGAAAGGAAAACAAATAACTAAAGCTAACTACTCTGCAGGAGTAGTCTCCTGTGTGGGAACAGGCTCTGCAAATGTATCATCTGCTGCCTCATAGGGGCCATAATAGGTGGGGGCAAGGTTCTCATCATCGTCTAAAGCAACGGATCCAGTCAGGAAATTAAGGAGCAAAGTACACAATGCACAACAAGATTAAACTAAATATTTATGACAATTAAATTGAGTATCATATTGGGAATATGTATAAAAGAAACACAATATCTCAGAGTTAATACTATAAACAGGAATATGAGAAAGCAGAAATAAATGAGACAGGAAATGAAACTACTACAGTCAGCAAGAACTATAACAAGGTCCAGAAACTATCTGTGTGAACTTGTGTTTGTTTTAGAATACATAGTTGGCATGTAGGGGTTTATAAGGCTAATCCGGCCGTCATAAACGGCTATTAAACAAGGATAATCGAGATCCGGCTGAGAGTACAGTCGCGTACCAACAGCTATTAAACACGACAAGGGGAAGGGTAAACTACATGCCTTCTAGTATTCTCTCACCCGACATGAAAACAAGACATGAAAAACCAGTATTCGAGACATAAAATCCAGTGTTCTAATACTACGTGTAATCATCAAGGGTACTAGTAGAGCAGGGAATTAATTATCATAATATAAAGATTTAAACTTGAAGTGCAGGTACTTGCCTGTTGTTTGGATCCAATTATAGTTATGTTCTCGGGAAATTTCCAGAGATGAGTCCAGATACTAAAATAGACATTACCATCATGCTCAGAATATATCAAATAGCTAGAAACGCCTGTCCTTGGGTCCAATTTGGAGACAAAGGCAAAAACGACAGTTTCGGGTCAAAACGGGGTCCGCCGGTGGGCCCGCTTTGCACCGAAAAACGTGTCCGGGTCAACGGTCTCCAAATGCACCAAACTTAGTGTCAACAGGTCAGGAACGCTGATACGAACCCAACGGAACTTTCAGAATTGAATTCCGATGAGCCGATCACAAAATCGCCCGTCGAGCGGGGCTATGGGGCCCACGACACGCGATTTTGTCAACGTTATCAGAATCGAACCAAACTTGATCCACAGGACCAGCGTATCGCTACGAGTCCGATGGCGCAAGTTTCGTCTCGATCCAACGTGCGTACATGAAGTTAGGACGTGAAACAGAAAAGGCGGATACGGGGCGTTGTCCGCTGATACGCGTTGATACCGGTGTGCACGCACACCCGAATCGGCTTCCGCAAAATCCTACACGTTTGTATCAACGCTGCGCACGTATCTGTGAAGACCGCACACGACCAAGTCGTCCCGTTTGGCGGGGCGTACCCAGTTCCGGGGTGAATCGGGTCGTTATTTTTTCTGTTTTTGGATCGCGGTGTGCGATCACCACAGGACGCGATGCCCTGAGCGGTTTATCCGGGCACCGAGAGGGTCATGCAGGCTTCGCAACACAATTTACGGAATCGAAAACGGAGATACGAGGTGAAAGTTACACGCACCTGAACAGGGCTCGAGAAACTGGGTTTTCTCGTGTCCGTGTCGTGTCCGACACGCCGACACGAAATTGGGGAAATTAGGGTTAGGGTTTCGAACTCCGGCAAGGGGAGGCCGGCCGGAGGAGGGCGGCGGCGCTGCGGGGGAGGCCGGAGATGGCGCTGACGGAGGCGGGCGGAGGCTCGGCGGTCGGGCGGAGGCTGGCCGGGGACGGCTGTGGCCGCTGCTGTCGGTCGTCGAGGTGGGGCGGAGCTGGAGGAGAGGAGGACGGCGGTTGGTCGAGGTGTTGCCGGAGGCTGGCGGCGTCGAGGTTGTTCGGGGTCGGGGCCGGAGAGAAGAAGGGAAGGGGATTATGTAGGCGGAGAGCGGAGGAGAGAGGCCGAGGGGGCGGCGGCCAGCGCGGGGCGTGGGTGGTGGTTCGGGCGGAGCGCGGGGCGAGCCGGGCGGAGCGGCGACGTCCGCGGGCGGCGGCGCCGGGCGCGGGGGGGGGGGGGGGGACGGGTCAGGGGCTGGGGTTTAGGGTTAGCGGGTGCGGGTCGGGTTCGGGTGGACCCGACCCGACCCGATAGGGGGCTGGGCCTAATGGGTTTGGGCCGCGGGCCGGGCTGGGCCGGATATATAATAATAATAATAATAATAATAATAATAATAATAATAATAATTTAATAAATAAATAAATAGTTTTTAGGCATTTAAAAATATGTCTGAGGCCCAATAAATTCTAGAAAAATTACCCTAAGTCTAGTTTTTTATTTTACACCAAAAAATATTATTTCCATGATATTTTAATATTGTTTATTAACAACTAAAAATTATTTAATATTTTAAAATCCTGATTTTAATTTCAAAAAAATTTCAGAAAATTTCAGAAAATTGTGAAAAATCCTAATTTTAATATTTGAAAAATCAGGGGCTTACAAAAGTTGTTCCAGAAAATGTACAACCTGTAACATTGAGAAGGTCTATAAGGGAAAATAAGTCTACAATTGGTGATAACTATTACACTTTTCTCATTGTCACAAGTACAGAACCAGATGATGAAGAAGATCCTATTACATTTAAAGAAGCCATGCAGTTCGAGAACAATAAAAAATAGAGATTAGCAATGGAGGATGAACTTCAGAGTATGGCAAAGAATGAGGTATGAAATTTGGTGGACAAACCAGATAATTTCAAGCCAATTGGATGCAAGTGGGTGTTTAAAACGAAAAGGGATGCAGATGGGAAGATAGAGAGGTACAAAGCAAGATTGGTAGCTAAGGGTTATAATCAGAAAGAGGAAATTGATTTTAACGAGACTTTTTCTCCAGTCTCAACAAAGGATGCATTTAGGGTTATAATGGCTATTGTGGCACACTTTAATCTTGAATTGCATCAGATGGCAGTCAAGACAGCCTTCTTGAATGGGGATCTATATGAAGAATATATGTTGCAACCTGAGGGTTTTATAGAGGATGAAAGTAAAGTGTGCAAACTCAGAAAGTCAATTTATGGCCTTAAGCAAGCTTCAAGGCAGTGGTATTTAAAATTTGCTAAAGTTATTAGTAAGTTTGGTTTCGTGGAAAACAAGCTAGATGAGTGCATTTATTTGAAGAACAGTGGGAGTGATTTTATTTTGTTGATTTTATATGTTGATGACATCTTGCTTGCTAGTAGTAGCATATGTCTCCTTAAAGAAACGAAGGTTTTTCTCATGAAAAGGTTTGATATGAAGGATATGGGAGAAGCACATTATGTGCTTGGTATTGAGATTACAAGAAATAGGGAGCAGTATATGCTGGGACTTTCCCAGAAAAACTACATTGACAAAGTACTTCAGAAATTTGGTATGCAGAATTGCAAACCCGGAGATTGTCTAATGTCTAAAGGAGACAAACAACACAAAGGACAGTGTCCCAAAAATGCTCTACAGAGAAAAGATATGCAGAATGTGCCATATGCAAGGATGGTTGGGAGTCTAATGTATTTGCAAGTATGCATAAGACTAGACATAGCTTTTGTAGTGAGTGGGCAGAACTTCGTTCTCTGATTCTTGCACGCCTTAATAAATAACCTGAGTTTTTGCTTGCAATGTTTTTCTTAAGAGAATGATAGAACCTGCCTTGCATGTTAATGAACGAACTCACCTAGCTTGTCTTTGAATCAATGTCTGCTAAACGAGAATCCTGAATCGCCTGCTTAGAGTGCATGAATATGTTCGCTATCGTCTATGCTTCGAGAGAACCATACTGTGCCTGAACGTGTTCAAGTGATAAGTCGGATTGCCCCACAACAATGAGTGTATTCTGATGGTTCGTCTCGTCTGCATACTAGAGTTTATTTGATAGTGTTCCATGCATTCGTACGCGGTCGGACAATGGCTATTGGTGGAGAGCTGAACTGCATGTGTCCCGGCTGCTACCATGATAGTGCAAAGCAACCATGAGTCACAGCTGCCTCTAGCATCAGATAAAAGAGTCATTGGTATGCTGGACTAACCGCTGCCGATCCTGAGATACTCGGGGACCGCCCTGCATATAGCTAAGTCATTGTGTTGGCTTGGATAGTGTCACGACCCGCACCCGGAAGTTCGGGCACGAGTGCGTGGGTACGTCCAGCCTACGCCGCAGAGTCGACGGTAGTACGCTGTCTAGGTCAATCCATCTAACTAGTCTAACTCATTCACAATTTAACATAGGCAAGATAATAATGAGAATGAAACTTAAGATTTGCAAACTGAAATAAATGTGACAGCAATTCAAATGTTTAATACAGAAATTCCAAATGAAATCGGGGACAAACCCGATTAAATAAGATAGAAAACAGAATAAAAGATAGCTAAAACTAGCTACTCAGCAGCAGGGGTCTCCTGGGTGGGTTCTGGTTCTTCATAAGTATCATCTGTCCCCTCATAGGGACCATAATAAGTAGGGGCAAGATCCTCATCATCGCCTAAAATCAACAGATCCAGTCAGGAAAGGAGCGAAGTACACAGTGCACAGCAAGGTTAAACTAAATATTTATGACAATTAAATATTAAATATCATGTTAAGGAAATTGCATAAAAGATTGTCAATATCTCAGAGTCACAACTATAAACAGGAATATGAGAGAATAGAAGTAAATGAGCAGGAAATGAAACTACTACAATCAGCAAGAAACATAACATGACTAGAAACTATATGTATGAAATTTGTGTTTGTTTTTAGAATACTTAGTTGGCATGTAGGGGTTTATAAGGCTAATCCGGCCGTCATAAACGGCTATTATTCACGAATAATCGAGATCCGGCTGATGGACAGTCGTGTACCAATAGCTATTATTTACGACAAGGGGAAGGGTAAACTACATGCCTTTCAGTATTCTCCCACCCGACATGATAACAAGACATGGACTAATATATCCAAGACATGAAAATCCAGCGTTTCTGACACTAGGTGTAATCATCAAGGGTACTAGAAAAGCAGGAATTTAATTATCACAATATAATTAGATTTAACTTGAAGTGCAGGTACTTGCCTGTTGTTTGGATCTGTTTAATTTGGTTCTTGGGAGAAATTTCCACAGATGAGTCCAAAAGCTGAAATAGACATTACCATCATGCTCAGAAGATGTCAAATAGCTAGAAACGCCTATCCTTGGGTCCAATTTGGAGACAAGGGCAAAAACGGCAGTTTCGGGCCAAAACGGGGTCCGCCGTTGGGCCCGCTTTGCACCGAAAAACGTGTCCGGGTCAAAAGTCTCCAAATTCACCAAACTTAGTGCCAATAGGTCAAGAACGCTGATACGAACCCAACGGAACTTCCAGATTTGGATTCCGATGAGCCGAACACAAAATCGCCCGTCGAGCGGGGCCTGTGGGGCCCACGACACGCGATTTCGTCAACGTTCTCAGAATCGAACCAAACTTGACCCACAGGACCAGCGTATCGCTAGGAGTCCGATGGCGCAAGTTTCGTCTCGATCTGACGAGTGTACAAGAAGTTATGGTGAATTACAGAAATTGCGGATACGGGGCGATGTCCGCGGATACGCGTTGATTCCGGTGTACACGCACACCCGAATCAGCTTCCGCGAAGTCTCACACGTCCGTATCGATGCTGCGCACGTATCTGTGAAGACCGTGCGCGACCAAGTCGTCCCGTTTGGCGGGACGTACTCGGTTCCGGGGTAAAACAGGGTCTGGTTTTTCCTGTTTTTTGGATCGTGGTGTGCGATCACCACAGGACGCGATGTCCCGAACAGTTTGTCCGGACACCGAGAGGGTCATACAGGCTTCACAACGCAATTTGCGGAATTGAAAACGGAGCTACGAGGCGAAAGTTACACATACCTGAAGGGGACCCGAAAACAGGGTCGAAATCGTGTCCGTGTCGTGTCGGACACGACACGAAGAAAAGGGGATTTAGGGTTAGGGTTTCGGGACAGCGGCGGCCGGCCGGAGGCCTGGGCGGCGCTGGCTGGCCGGTGGTGGTCGGGGAGGGTTCGCCTGGGCGAGGCGGATCCGTCGACGGGCGGGGCGGCGCCGGAGGCCGACGGGAGGCGGCTCCAAGGCTGCTGCTGTTCTGCTCGTCGGGTCGACCGGAGGGCGGCTGCTGGGCGGCTCCGGAGGGCGGAGACGGGAGGAGGAGGCGCTGGCGGCCTAGGGCGGAGCTGGTGGGGTCTCGGCGAGGAGCGAGGCGGCTGCGGCGTGGTGGCGGAGGCGGTGAGGGGGGCCGGAGGGGTTTATATAGGGGAGATCGGTGGTCGTGGGGTCCGAGGGAGGCGGCCAGGTGGCGGGGCAGCCGGGGGTCGTGGGCGATTGGCCGCGCGGAGCGGGGCCGAGCGACGCGGGCGGCCAGGCGACGTGGCCGGCGCTCCGCCGGAAATCGCGCGGGGCTGAGCGGGTCGTGGGGCTGGGGTGGAGGCCGGGTCGGGTTCGGGGCTTAACGGGTCTGGGCAGACCCGCCCGACCCGCGAAGGAGACGGGCTGGGTTGGGCTACGGGCCGGGCAGCGGCCCACGGGCCGCAGGCCAAAAAAAAAAAAAAAAAAAATAGAAATAAAATAAATAAATAATAATAAATAATCAATTAATAATTAATTAATTAGAAAAATTGTTTTTAGGCATTTAAAAATAGTTCTGAGGTCCAGAAAAATCCAGAAAAATTGCCCTAAGTCCAGTTTTCTATTTAACACCCAAAAATATTATTTTCATGATATTTTAATACTATTTATTGCTAATTAAAAATCATTCATTAATTGAAAAGCTTGATTTTAATTACAGAAAATTCACAGAAAATTCCAGAAAATTGGGAAAAATCCAAGATTTAATAATTTGAGAAATTAGGGGGTTTACAAATAGCGACTGCCCCTAATAATGTGCATCGTGTGTCTAGCTTTGCATCAGACCCTCGAGTCGCACGAGACACGCTCCGCATACCCTGAAACATGAACGGTTTGCTTGCTTGCATATAATATGAAACTCTGTTTCCAAACATGTTTCTAAACAAGTAAATTAACTCTGCTAGAACTGCATGAAACGAACCTAGGTAAAACTAGAAAGATCACTAGTAATGTAATATTTTATAACATGATTACTTAGTGCCTGTTTGAGTGAATGCTTGTTTCTGTTCAGTTGATTTATCTCACCAGTACTTGTATAAAGTGCTGACCCACCAACAGTTTACTTGCGTGCAGGTACTGGATCGTCCGAGGAAGCGATAGTCGTGCCACAGTCCCCAAGACCCGGAATCCTGGTTTTGATTGTTGCCCCGAGAATGCTATCGTATAAGGGGGCATAATGTATGGAACGAACGTGTGCCTTTGCTAAAGGAAACCCAAGTTGCCTCGATTATCCCGAACACTCAGTTGGCTAATGCATTGCATTGCAACAAGTCCCTTTCCGCTGCTTACTCGATTGATGCGATGATAGCCAACTATCAACTTAAACGATTGGCCTTGCACGGGCGCAACCCCAGGCCCGTGCGGCATCACGTCCCCCGAAAGCTCGAACGGGCCATTCGCTTGGCTCCCTTCCTTCCTCGCACCCGCGGGACGGGCGTGGTGATTCGCGTCCGGCGTGCCGAGGCACGGTGATGCGTGTCCGGTTCTTTGATTCCCGGCCGCACGGGGCGGGGCAGGGCGGAGCGGCGGCCCGGGCGGGGCCGGGGCGTGACAGAATGGTATCAGAGCGGAATCGATTCTCTGGCCCAAACCGTTGCTATGACTCTAAGATATTATCGATATAATTTTGCAAAGAGTGTTCCATACAATAAGTCCATAGATATTCTCAAAGTGCAAAATGTTTTCTGAACTTGAATTGCTTGATTGTTTCGATTGAGTACGGCGAGGGACGGCACTATCGCTACTCGGGATATCGAGAAGTTTATCCTTGAAGTTTCGAGGACAAAACTTTTTGTTGGTTGGTAAGTATGTAACGCCCCACTCCGCGCCGGCGTTATGTATCAAGGTGAGTGGGCAGAACTTCGTTCTCTGATTCTTGCACGCCTTAATAAATAACCTGAGTTTTTGCTTGCAGTGTTTTTCTTAAGAGAATGATAGAACCTGCCTTGCATGTTAATGAACGAACTCACCTAGCTTGTCTTTGAATCAATGTCTGCTAAACGAGAATCCTGAATCGCCTGCTTAGAGTGCATGAATATGTTTGCTATCGTCTATGCTTCGAGAGAACCATACTGTGCCTGAACGTGTTCAAGTGATAAGTCGGATTGCCCCGCAACAATGAGTGTATTCTGATGGTTCGTCTCGTCTGCATACTAGAGTTTATTTGATAGTGTTCCATGCATTCGCACGCGGTCGGACAATGGCTATTGGTGGAGAGCTGAACTGCATGTGTCCCGGCTGCTACCATGATAGTGCAAAGCAACCATGAGTCACAGCTGCCTCTAGCATCAGATAAAAGAGTCATTGGTATGCTGGACTAACCGCTGCCGATCCTGAGATACTCGGGGACCGCCCTGCATATAGCTAAGTCATTGTGTTGGCTTGGATAGTGACTGCCCCTAATAATGTGCATCGTGTGTCTAGCTTTGCATCAGACCCTCGAGTCGCACGAGACACGCTGCGCACACCCTGAAACATGAACGGTTTGCTTGCTTGCATATAATATGAAACTCTGTTTCCAAACATGTTTCTAAACAAGTAAATCGACTCTGCTAGAACTGCATGAAACGAACCTAGGTAAAACTAGAAAGATCACTAGTAGTGTAATGTTTTATAACATGATTACTTAGTGCCTGTTTGAGTGAATGCTTGTATCTGTTCAGTTGATTTATATGTGATTAGATAACTGCACAGCATTTATATGTGATTAGATCACTAGTAATCATGTTTTATAACATGATTATTTAGTGCCGGAGCGGCGGCCCGGGCGGGGCCGGGGCGTGACAGTATTTATATGTGATTAGATAACTGCACAGTAAACTTAGAACACTGGTGTTTTTTTTCTACTTCATCATGATGTTTCTTTGTTTCTTGCAGTTGGCATAGTCAATTAAGTTTATGAACAGGTTGTATGATATGAATTCAAGGTGCACTCTTCATTATACTAACTCATATGTAAGTTCAGGTTCTAAGTAATGTCAAGTTCAGTGGGAGATTGTTAGAGAACTCAGTGTGTCACGCCCCAGTACCAAAATACCGAGGGACTGGATGCGCGACAATGGCCAGCAGCACACACCGATGGACAATCCCAATTTAATGGATCCATCAGGGCATACTTAAGCTGTAATATAACAATGAGTAGGTCCAATGATAAAAGTCAAGTATCTAGATCTCATCCAACAGAACAGTATAAGAACTAAAATACCAAACTGGAATAACTGCTGGAAGTCAAGTTACTGTCGAATATCCAGCAAAAAATAATACTAAGTCGGGTGGAGACAAATCCACTACCGATAACTGGAAAAACAGAGACAACAAAATATAACTAAACATGCTAGAAAATAACTAAGTATAAGCAGGGCCATCAACTGCAATCGTACCCTCGTCTGGTGTCGGTCCGTAAAGTTGCGGGTGCTCCTCGTCTGCTAAATCTGGAGAACAAAACCAGGTCCTCAGAGGGACGTAACAAGATACAAAAGAATACGAGCCAAAAGTACAGTAAATGAACATGCAAGATAGACAGAAAATTAAACACAAGAAAGCAAACAAGACACAAGAAATCACTGCATCTAAGATGGTGGCATACCGATGATGCTATCAACATGACTACAAGCAAATCGGGGTGACCGTAACTCAATGGGAGATCACGGTCCTATAGAAGATAGGCCAATGGGGACTCCCAATCTATAGTATAGCTCTTTCGCAGCCTTATGGGAGCTCACGAATGAGGTAGTCAAATGAACAAGTCTCTATCGCAGCACAATGGGTACTCACAATCGAGAATGCTCAAGTGTAGTCAGTGCCTGATAACGATCATCTAGGAACTAAAGTAACCATCCGAGTCAACTCAAGGAATGTAGAGTAAACATATACCATCACAATATATCTAAGGAACAAATAGTGATCCATGGAAAAGAGCAAATAATGTACATGCACGTAAACGAGAAATAAGACTAGAGCAGCAGGAATAAATCAATATGAACAGCGCATCAAGAAACTATAAGACAAGAAAATAACAACTGAAAAGGGAAGCATGCAAATATTGTACAAGTATCTTGCACGACAATGTATAAATAAGTCCAGGAGATCAGTAGCAAAACTGAAGAATTTGGCAAGGTATACTTGCTTGGGGTTCTGGCTCCAACTGTAGTTCTGGTCTCAGCAAGATTTGCAGGCAGTACTCCGGCTGCTAAAATAAATATCACCATCAGATCCAAAAAATATCAATCAGCTAGAAATGCCTGTCCTTGAGTCGAATTTAGAGACAAGGGCAAAAATGACAATTTCGGGTCAAAACGGGGTCCACATGTGGCCCGCTTCGCACTGAAAAATGTGCCAGGGTCAAAGGTCTCCAAATTCATCAAACTTAGTGTCAACAGGTCAGGAACGATGATACAAACCCAACAGAACTTCCAGAATTGGATTCCGATGAGCCGGTCATAAAATCGCCCGTCAAGTGGAGCCTATGGGGCCCACGATACACGATTTTGTCAACGTTCTCAGAATCGAACCAAACTTGGGTCACAGAACCAGCGTATCGCTACGAGTCCGATGGCGTAAGTTTCGTTTCGATCCGACGTGTGTACACAAAGTTAGGACGCGTTCCAGAAAGGGCAGATACGGGACGGTGTCCGCGGATACGCGTTGATTTTGGTGTGCACGCACATCCGAATCGACTTCTGCGAAATCCCACACGTCCGTATCAACGACGCGCATGTATCTGTGAAGACTGCACGCGACCAAGTCGTCCCGTTTGGCGGGGCGTACCCAGTTCCGGGGTAAATCAGGGCATTATTTTTCCTGTTTTTGGATCGCGGTTCGCGATCGCCACAGGACGCGATGCCCCGAGCGGGTTGCACGGGCACCGAGAGGGTCACGCAGGGTTCGCGACGCAACTGACGGAATTGAAAACAGAGCTACGAGGAGAAAGATACATGTACCTGAACAGGGCTCGAAAAACCGTATTTTTTTCGTGTCCGACACGACGCGAAGGCCGTGTCCGACCTAGGGTTAGGGTTCGGGGAGGCTGCCGGAGCTGAGCGGCGCTGCGGCAGGTCCGGCGACGCTGGAGGAGAGGGGAGGCCGAGGCGCGCGACGGGTGTCGTCGTCGACGGCGTGCGAGGGACGGAGGCGGAGGGCCGAGCAGCGAGGGGGCTCGGGGTCGGGGCTACTGCGGGGAAGAAGGAGGAGGAGGAGGAGGAGGAAGGGCCGGGTGGCGATGGCGAGGGCGGCGCTGGGGCGGTGAGGAGCGGCAGCGGCAGCGGCAGCGAGGGGAGGCGGTGGCGCGGCGGGGATGGCTGTGGCCGGAGCTGGGAGACGGTGGGGGATTTTATAGGGGACGGAGAGGGCGATGGTGGCTGGGGAAGGCGGCGCTGGAGTCGGGGCCAGGCGCAGCGGGCGGGGGTGCGTGGCCGGCGTGGCGCGGCGGCCGCGAAAAGCGGCGGTGGACGCGGGGGGGGGGGGGGGGGCGACCGGGTTCGTGCGGGGGTGGGAGAAGCGGGTCGTGGGTCGGGCGGGTTCGGTCGGGCGGACCCGACCCGACCCGACCCGATAGCCCAACGGGCTGGGCCTAGGGTTAGTTGGGCTGGGCTCGGTTTAATTTTAAATAAAAATAATTAAATAAATAAATAATAATAGTGAATTAATTAATAAAATAGTTTTGAGGTGAATAAAAATAGGTCCGGGGTCCAAAAAATTCCAAAAAAATTACCCTAAGTCCAGTTTTTTATTTTACACCCAAAAATATTATTTTTATAATATTTTAATATATTTTAAAATCATTAATTTTATTTAATGCCAAAAATACCTTGATTTTAATTAGCAAAAAATTTCAAAATTTTCAGAAAATTCTGGAAAATTCGGTTTTGAAAATCTTGAAAAATCAGGGGGTTTACACAGTGAACAAGACATTGCAAATGATCTAATTATGTGGCTTACGTTTTGACTTAGTTTGAATTCAAATATCATTAGAAGACTTTTGTTTTGAATTCCTTCAACAATTATAAGGATAATTCAGATTTTGAAAATGCACTTAAGTTAGGCAGTTTCTTTGAGGGAAGAAACTGAAACAAACAATCATATTTTGAAAAGGCAGTTAGACTGGACAGTTTCTTTGATGGAAGAAACTGACACAAGCAATGTCTATATATATATATCAATATTTTAGTTCCTGTTGATACACAAGTTTTTATTAAGAACAATCCCATCTACTGAAAAGAAAATATATATTGTGGAATAAGGAGAAAACCGGAATGGACAACTTCTCCAATGCAAGTAAGATTATTATACAACACACACACTTAACATAGATCCTCAGAATATCAATTCTTACTAAGTTTATTTTCAATTAAACATGATTTAATCAGAATCAGAATGAAAAGAAAAACAAAGGTTTATTCTAACAGGGTATAGTTGATAGCATTAAGTTGACACATATCAAATTTTAGTGTATCAAGTTGAAAAACATGAATAACTGAGGATATCAAGTTATAATTTAGCCTAGGTAATATGGTATTAAAGTAACTGATATTCGAAGTTCCTTCGATACACATTGTAAACAAATTTAAAAAAAATTATACTGCTTCATTAATTTCACTCTTAGTCTACCGAAGCATGTTAGAAGAATATTAATATTAACAATCAACTGTAACCAAATTTTATAGAGTTTATCGAACTTGATTAGTTCTTGTGGTTACTGAGTAGATGTATAAGATCCTGACTGGGTGGCAGAAAGTCAGTAGATCGAGCTACGAAAACGTCACTACCAGAAAAAGTCAAATTAGCGACGTCTCAAAACGTCGCTAAATAACCAAAAATCGTCGCTAATTAGGTTTAGCGACGTAATTAGCGACGTTTCAAAGCAGTCGAAAAATACCAAGTCGCTAAAACAAAAAAACGTCGCTATGCCGACGTTTTTTAGCGACTTTAATGTGTCGCTAAATTTAGCGACGTTTTGCGACGCCAAGTCACTAAAAAGCGACGTTTAGAAAATCGCTAAACGTCGCTGATTAGCGACATCTATCGCGACGTTACACCGACGTCTTTAATGACCTGGCTATACTGCCATGTCAGCAATTGGCGACGTTTAGCAACGTAATTAGCGACGCCATTAGCGACGTCCTTAGCGACGTTTTACAGCGTCGCTAAGTAGCGACGTAATTAGCGACGTAAATTAACGTCGCTAAACGTCGCTAATAACGTCGCTACTTTTTAAAAGCTTGGCGGCAACGGTAGGAAAGAGCCGCTCGATCAACTCGGCCCGGTGCGGAGGATAAAAATACGTTTGCTACAATAAATAATTCATTAAGTTAGCATCACGAATATGCATAAATTAGAAAATTTATTTAATATAATTTTACCTGGAAGTGCGCAAACCAGAACGCCTTCCTCTCCTCCGAAGCCTCAGAGTAGTTGATCCAAGGGCCACCGTAGTTGTTCCTCAAAAATTGGCCCAGGCGTCTCTGAACCGACGATGGACGATATCTATACAGAAATAATAATTTAGATTACTGAAAAAGTCAATATACGATGAATAAAGAGAAACACAAATATATACTAAACCATCTAATTGACTTACTTTGTACCGTCGGCCCAAATCTCTGTCCTCGTCTCCTCCGTGGTGCGCATGGAGGATCTTGCTGATGTTGGGACAACGTCGGCACGACCTCCTCTACATGCTCATCTGTCTCCATGGTTCCGTCAGCAGGAGGAACGCTGGACGAGGGAGTACTATCACGCCTGGAACTACTCGTCCCAGGAGTGATGCCACGCAACGTCGTCGCAGTCGGAGATGTGACTGATCGATATACTGGAGTACTGGGCGACGATGATCCGGAACCAATAGTAGGCAGTACCGGAGTGGCACTCTGTCTACCTCGGGACCTGCCGAATCCTCCGCGTCGTCCTGTCATATCTGATAACAACATATGATGAATATAGAGAAACACAAATATATACTACATTCTACAGTCGAAATGTGATACATATCTCAAAGCATTATACAGTCAAAATATAATACATATATTCGTTAATGTCAACATCTACTTCTACATGCAATATTTACAGTCCAAATACAGTTACATTCTACATGGAATAATTTACATTTTCAATCATCTTCAGAAAATTCATCTTGTTCGCCTTCCTCGTCCTGCTCTTCCTCTTCCTCTTCCTCGTCTTCACTTTCATCTACTTCGTCGTCCTCTTCGGATAATTCTACATCTTCTACATTATTACTCGTTTAATGAGTAACTTCCGTTGAGTCCACATCAACAATATTTGTTACAAGAGGTAGATCGTCCTCCTGATAAGCTATTTCGTCAATGTCAAAGGTATTTCTAGCTTTAGTCTTGCATACTGCCCACCAATTCGACCTCGCTGTCCCCCGTCTAGGATAAGTTGTGAAGTACACGAGCTGAGCCTGACTTGATAGGACAAATGGTTCGTAGCCTTGATATCTACGCTTGTAGTTTATATCCACAAGGCCATGCTTGTCAATTTTCTAACCTTGATCTTGAATCGGATCGAACCATTCACACCTGAATAGCACGATATTAGCAGGTTCTGGGCCATAATTATATGTCAACTCCACAATCTCTCGTAAGATGCCAAAAAAATCATTGCCCGGATTGACGTCTTTGTAGTTTGTAGATTTGATACACAAACCACTATTTTTCGTGGAATCAAGATCCAGAAAGTTGTCTCTGATAGGAGCATTTGTTGACTTGAACCTGAACCCATTCACACAGAAACTTGGCCATATTTTTACGGCAGTAATTGGTCCCTTGGCTAGAGTCCTAATAGATTCAGTCTCGGGTGATATTAGACGATCGACCTAAATACCAAAGTAGCGATAGTAAGTTATTTGTTTTGCAAGTGCAGAAATAAAAAGTAATTACCAAGCATCTTACATATGCGCTCAACCAAGAAGAAAAATGGCATCTCATATCTTGTTCTACTTCTTCGTCTGTTATGTAGGGTCTAACCGACCTCAACTCATCATTATATGTGCTGAAAAACAATGAAGCAACTGCTGATTAGTAGCATAATAGTATCTTATACTATTACATTGAGATGATGTAAACGTGGACGTATTAATTACTTACCCCTCTAGCTTCTCCACTTCATCCTCGTCGCAATTGAGTAATATATACAATTGAGCAGCCCTTAGCTCATCGTCATTCAAATATCTCTTCTTCATTTTTCCCGAGGGCTTTCCGGATGCATTGAATACTTTGAATATTGCATCATTAGATTCCTGATATGCGTCGTCGTTTCTGGGAGCTTTCATCCTATTAGTAGCAACATGCGGTTTGAAATACGTCGAGCAAAAGTTTGTAATCTCCACGAGAACATAAGCTTCACAAATAGAGCCTTCAACCCGTGCCTTATTTTTCACCTTTCTCTTTAGGTGATTCAGATGGCGCTCGAAGGGGTACATCCACCGATAACCGACAGGACCACCAACACGTGCCTCACAACCAGGATATAGTGGAGTCCTTGCATTCTCAAGCAACTCCATAAACTTTGCAGCATCGGCATTCGGTGCCTCCTCAGCTGCATCATAATTGTCCGAATTGAAACTCGGTCCCGCCGCATCATAATTGTCAGGATTGAAACTAGGCCCCGCCGCATCATAAACCATGTTCACCAACCCGTCGTCGTAAGCATCGTGGTCTTGGACATCCATATACGGCTCCACATAGGGCTCCGACTCCGATGCTAGAGATACAAGTTCTCCGTGCGCGGTCCACTGATAGTAATTCGGCGTAAAGCCCTTCGAGTATAAATGATACGTAACTTCCACTTCTGGATGATATTTCCTGTTGCGACATCTCACACACGGACACTTAATTTTGGTACCGTCCATGTACTGAGGGAACGCCTTGGCGAACTGCAGGAACTTCTGTACACCCTCAATGAATTCATCCCGCACACCGCACATGTCATCAGGATGACGGTTGTACATCCACGAACGATGACACAGATAGTAATTCATATCCATTTCTAGATACTTCTGCAAAAATGACAGTATGTATCATATAAATCATTACATACAGTGGTTTATCACCTAGCTTCATAACTTAACCGTACTATAAAAATCATATCTGATATAATACATACTTTCATTTATCAAAGTCTAAAATAAGCAATATTCATGATAACCCATCTTAAACCAACTAACCAATACCTGGACACTAAGCTAACTAAAACTAGTATACATAGCTCACTAAATGCAACTGAAAACGGATACTGATACAGTGGGACTTGTTGATACTTACTGATACATGGTTGCTGAAATGACACAGTGCTGATGGTTTTCCTCTTCGGTTGCCAGCTCACTGTTGCAGACCTCCTTCTCACTGCCCACTACAAGGCTCGAGCATGCCATCCCGCTTATTCTAGATACCATCTTAGTACACTCCTATCTAACATCTCTAAACATCACTAACCTACATATCTATATATACCCTATTAACACTTGACTTTATACCTTGCCTGCATCAACTCCTACAATTGCCTGTACTGATACCTCACACAGTCCCTGATACGTATCAGTGTATAAGTACTGATGACTGATACCAAACTGAAACTGAGATGCACTAAGGCATGCCTCTGCACTGCCTAGGGACTGCCCCCAAGCCTAACTGACAGGCACCATTTGGGTGCACTGCTGCAGTGCCCCATGCCAGAGCCCCAAGTCTGTGTCCATGTGATATTAGTGTCTGTGTCCATGTGATATTAGTGTCTGTCTGTGTCCATGTGATATTAGTGTCTGTGTCCATGTCAAAAAACTTAATCCTAACCCTAGGTCCTTATCAGTGTCTGTGTCAGTGTGTGTGTGTGTCGTGTCGTGTCTGTGTCACCATCTGTGTGTGTGTGTCGTGTCTGTGTCAGTATCACATGTGTTCTGAGAGAGAGAGAGAGAGAGAGAGAGAGAGTTAGGCTTTACCTAGAGCTCGAGGAAGAGGAGGGGGATGCCGGAGTAGCCGCGGGGGAGGTCGACGGAGCAGGCGCTCGACGGAGCGGGGGGGGCGGGGGAAATTTTGTTTCGTTTCGAAATTTCAACACATGAGGAAAAACGAAATCGAGCCCTAATTAACCAAATTTTAGCGACGTTTAGCGACGTCAAATAAGGACGTCGCTAAATTAAATTATAGCGACGTTACGGTCGTCGCTAAACACGTTGCTAAATATTTCTAATATAAACGTCGCTATTTGCGTCGCTAAACGTCGCTAACTTAGATATATTAGCGACGTTTAGCGACCAAAATTGAACTTATAGCGACTAATCTTATAAAAACTGAACATAAGTCGCTAAACGTCGTTAAATGTCGCCAATTAGCGACGTCTACCGACGTTTTACATGGAGTCGCTAAATTAGCGACGTTTTTACCTGGAGTCGCTAAAAAACGTCGCTAATCCCGCTTATTCTAGTAGTGCGTATTATTTCTTCCATTTATAAATGGTAGGAGTTGGGGGGCAGTGGGCCCAAAGGCATGTAATGCAGTGTGCACAAAGTCCCGAACGTTATGTCGGATCCTGAACGTTAAGCCAAAAAAAATTTAAAAATAAAAAATAAATTTTTTTTATAGAGTTTTAGTATAACGGTAGAGACATTAACACCGTACTTAAAAAATACAAAAAACTATTGCAGAACGGATTTGAACCATCTATAGCACATAGAAAGAATGGAGGAAATAGATAATCGTTCAACAATTAGTGATGATAAATAAGAAAAATGTGATCTCATTTTCTCAATACAAAATTCCAATGGTTTATTATCAAGAAAAACTCTCTTGATTTAAGTCAAAATCGAATCATAACCCCCTCTCCTAACGTTTATTAGTCTTTAAACTAAATATGATTCTAAAAGAAAAGAAAAGAAAATGATTTTATTTTCTAAAATAGTGATCTTTGTGGTTTAAGTTTAATGATTGTTATATTTGTCAAGACATGGTTAGATTTTATTTGATAGCATAGGCTACTTTTGGTTTTAATAGATTTTTTTTAATTAAAATTTAGTCTTTTAGTTTGACTTAGTCATTTGGTCCTATTTTAAGTCAATCATGACATGAATCTCCATTTAATATTGTTGTATTTAGAGGAAGAAAAACAGCTACCAACTCCCTCCAAAAGGAATGCTCCTGAATTTTCAAGAAATGCGCATGTATATTAAGAATTATTTTATAATAAACATATATTTTATCTGGAGTTTATTATTCAACTTTAATTTATAATTTTTTAAATTATTTTACAATATTACATATATTTTATCTAAAGTTTATTATCCAACTTCTTCTTTAATTTTAACAGAAATTATTAATATTTTTTATTTATTTTTAAAATAGAAAAATGCTCCTAATTTTGATTATGTCGTTTCTAAAATGGAACTAAAATTTTTAAAATATTGGTGTGATATCTCTTTTATATTGTTTGGCTGCGATTTTAGATCATAAAATTAAATTAGATGATGTATTTATATTGTTAGATGATTTTTATGATAATATGAACGTTGTTGTAAGTAGCTTAAATTTGAAATAAAAGGATGTTTAGATACTGTAATTAGTTTATTTAAAGAAAAAGTTATATTAGACTGACCTGGTACAACCGTTCAAGATAGTAGTAGTAGTAGTAGTAGTAGTAGTAGTAGTAGTAGTAGTAGCTCTGGTTTAATTACTAAGTTACTCTTGATAAGAGTATATTACAAAGGAATAAATAAAACAATTATTCCTCTCAATTCTTGATCATATTTTTCAAATTTAGAATGGTGGAAAAGATATGGAAAAATATATCCTATAATTTTTTTGGTACGTGAGCTTCTAATAGCCTTATAACATCAAAATTTTGTTTTAGTGTAGATTTAAAAATGCTAAACAAGAAGAGAAACATGATGCTACCGGATATATTGAAAGTTTGTGTTCAAGATTGGATTCGTGTGAAAAAAACGAACTTAACACCTAAGAGATTAAGGTGCCGACATTGATGAACTGGAATTTCAATTCCTTATTATTGATGACCCTACTAGAGTTGAATAATGTGAAACGTCAACAAAATTTCAAACAAAGCTGGCCATGAAGACATAAAACTTAGAAGATCAAATTATAAGTAAAATCTATAATTTCACTTTTACAGCTTTCAGGAAAAAAAAAAAATCATATTAAATTTCTAAATTTAATTAAATTAATAAAATTAGTTATACTAATTATTTTATAGGCCCAAATTTTTAAGCCCCAATACCATTTTTTGGTCAATTTCTAAATCCAAATTTTTTTTTTTCACACTAGAATCCGTTTGGGCCTAGCCTGCAAAAACCTGGTCCACTAATTTTTGGGTTCGGGCCGAATTAAGGTTTAAAGTTTGGTTTACTTGGCATGGTCCGTACTTCTCTCCTATCTGATTCGATCCAGTTCAGATCCGATCAAACCTGATCAACCTTGGGTTCTAGTCGATCCGATCAAATCGGATCCGATCCGATAAACACCTTCACTTGTACCTGATAGTATTGGTTTTAGAAGAAGAAGAAGAAGAACAACTTAACAATTAACACCAAACGGAATGCTCCTGAATTCTCAAGAAATAGTGACACATCGGTTGGCGAAAGCCATCCAGCTGTCCAACTCTATAGATTTGAATAGAAAGGTTACAATATATATTAGTGGAACTAACTATTGCATCCCTAGCTGCCCAGAAACAATATATAATATTTTCCAAGCTAGTTACTTTCATTAGTCAAAGAGCAAGATAAGAATGCACTTTGGCGGTATATATATATATTTTCCAAGCTAGTTACTTTTTCATTAGTCAAAGAGCAAGATAAGAATGCACTTTGGTGGAACATCATATCATATATATATATATATATATATATATATATATATATATATATATATATAGAGAGAGAGAGAGAGAGAGAGAGAGGTGAGGTGGCACCTCACTCTCAAAACAAGGGTGGCGGTGATGTGGCACAATCCCAACCACACAAACAAGGGGAGGGGGTTAAGTGCAATTTGTCAATTATGAAATATGTGGTTGGAATTGTGCCACGTCACCGCCACCCTAGTTTTGAGAGTGAGGTGCCATCTCACCTCCCTTATTCTATATATACTAGTATATATGCACGTGCTTTGCACGTATATTGGAGTGAATGATGTCGATGAGTTAGTTTATTTCTACTGCTTTTAATTATATAGGTTAATGGTTCAACCTTTCGAATTCTTTGGTAACAATTTAAAAGACTTAGCAAGTAGCATGAACCCTTTGATTTCCGTAAATGGTTGTCATTATTGCATCTCTTAAATGGTTGTCAGTGGAATTTATTGTAGGTATTCTTTTTAATTACTAAATATGTTGAAGGGTATTTTTGGAACGAAATTTTTTCACGGTGAAGCCTAGTTTTGGTATTATATAGTAGATTATATAGTAGATAGATCTTTGGTAACAATTTAAAAGACTTAGCAAGTAGCATGAACCCTTTGATTTCCGTAAATGGTTGTCATTATTGCATCTCTTAAATGGTTGTCAGTGGAATTTATTGTAGGTATTCTTTTTAATTACTAAATATGTTGAAGGGTATTTTTGGAACGAAAATTTTTCACGGTGAAGCCTAGTTTTGCTATTATATAGTAGATAGATATAGAGAATAAGGGAGGTGAGGTGGCACCTCACTCTCAAAACAAGGGTGGCGGTGATGTGGCACAATCCCAACCACACAAACAAGGGGAGGGGGTTAAGTGCATATATATACTTTGGCGGTATATATATATATTTTCAAGCTAGTTACTTTTCATTTATGGATTCGGATCAAGATATCCGTCCGCGGAATCCTATCTAAGTTCCGTCTTTTCTGCACCATCGGATCGGAAGACTAACGTGAGACTCACGCACACGTTCGCTCGATCCAACGGTCGAGGAGAGGATAGCAGGACTTCTGTGGGACTGATCCGAACTATATATATATATATATATATATATATATATATATGTGGTTGTGGTGTAGTGGTACACTATTGTGCATGGGTGGGGACGGGAGGGTGTTCGGGTCCCGGGGGATGCAGGTAGCAGTTCTTGTACGGATGAGAGAGAGGATGTAGCTTAGAAAAAACCTATATATATATATATATATATATATATATATATATATATATATTTGGTGTACGAAGGTTGTTCGATTCAAAGAACCTCTTATTAATTTCCGACCTATTTGAGTGGCTGGCTGTTGATCCAAGACAGAATGACTGTTCACTTACAAAATGTGGCCATAAAAAGCATGAAAACTAGGTAGGTCAGGTGCCCTTGCTCAGCCCTCAGTTACCATTGTGGTAATAATCTCGTCTATATCTTGCTTACTTTCCTCCTAAAGGAATAAGATCTTGTAATCTTGATCATGATGATGATGACTTCAACTTGATAGACATTTTTCTTCTTCTTTTTTTCTTACTTAGGGCTAGCAAAATAACTATCATTCTAGTAAGATGTTTAGATTTGAAACGACAATTTGTTTTGTTTTTTTGCGATATCCGACAATGCGTACGAAATTTTGTGTATATTGTGTTACATGTCATTTGGATTCACTGTCCTACAGTTTTTTTACGATTTGATTCCGAGATCGTCCGTCTAGCCAGAGAGATTATTCCTCTTCTCACTGACCACACGAGCCAGTTGAGTTCGATTATAACAACAATTATGAAATCTGATTGATGTTTCGAGTACTCTTCGAGCAGAAGTGTGGCACACAATATTTTGGTCTTAAAAATGAACATACATAATTTCGATTAGGGACAAAATCATAATCCAATGGTAGAAAAGTCAAACTTTAAACACATTTTCTGACAAGGGTTTTGGGGGGCCAATATACTATTTTAAAAGAAAGCAAAATCATAGTATAACTAATGAAATGTTAGACGAGGACAATACACAGAGACATTCAGTGGTTTTTTTTTTTTAAAATTTTATAATAAATCAAGTAAATATTTTCGGAAGTTAGTGAGTTATGTTTACCATAAACTTTTGAATCAACCCTATTTCGATCTAGATTTTTATGGCTTACCATTTTTTTTTAATGATTTTAGGAGATTTCTAAACAAATGACAATATTTACTATATCTATCTCATATAGGTAGATCTAAGGGGCTTATGTCCCAAAAACACCCTTTTGGCAAAATAGATTAAATAACTCTAGAATTAATTAACAATGACCCCCATAGATCCCACCTGAAGCTAAAAGGCTCAAGCCACTACAAGTTTTTTTTTTACAACAAGAGAATTTCCCACACATGAGCCCAAGGTGGAATGGCCACTTGGACACCAAAGCATTAGGTGGAGAACCATGTTAACATGGAACTATTGGAGAAAATTGATGTGTGTATATATTAGCTCTCCAATGGAAGCTCCAGTCCAACAAGAGATGGTAATCATTCATCCTGAGGACCACAAGTGAGGAAATTCACAAATACTGAATGCTACTTGCTGCTCTTCGTGTCAGCAGAACCCAAGTATTTTGTAGTCACACCACCTCCCAATGTGTTATTCTATGTTTTTTTATACAAAATATATAAAGTTACACTACTTTCCCACCACTTCAGTATCAGAATACAATTCTTGGTCGACTGGCTCTTCATATGCGCTCTTTATAGTCAAGAACATGGAGGGTGCACGGAGTTTAAACTACATAACTTAGCTACCTTAACTAAAAATCAAGGTTCAAAGTATCGGTATCGGAATCGGTATCGGACCATTCCTATGAGTATCGGGATCGGCGGTATCGGTAGTATCGACAGTTTCGGATCGGAGTATCGAATTTTTTGGTATCGAAAAGCAAACAACTATTAGTAAATTATTAAATTTTAGAGAATATATTTTATATATTTATGCATAATTTAAAGTATTTTCAGTATTGTTTATTAGTATTTTAGATATTGAATGAAATAGTAGTCATCCTTGTCGATTGATTTATATGCGATAGATAAATTTTTCTCTTTTATATATTTTTACAATCTTACTATGCTTTTACATCCTTTCTAATTGGTCTTTTTAATTCAAATATTTTTGCCGAATTGACTGGAAAAGAGATCTTTAATGTCGGTATCGGTCAGTATCGGGTATCGGTCGGTATCGGATCGGGACATGCCAAACTGTATCGGTATCGGCCGTATCGGATCGGTATCGGCCGATACTTTAAACTATGCTAAAAATATGGCACACCAACGTGAAGGAATGATATCGTGTCACTGATCAGGAACGGAACTACCTTAAGGCCAAAAGGAGACCATGAACCCCTGGATTTGATAAAAATTCAAAAATTCAAAAAAAAAATAAAAGTTCAAGTTTAATTCAAGTTCTTCCATATCTATAGAATATATATTGATTACATATTTATTATGGTTTCTGTATTTTAGATCAATTTTGAAATTTCTCTTGAAAAAACATTAATAAAATTACTTATGTTCTGACTCTTACGATATAATTATAATTATTAATTTAATTTGTTTGGATGATCGGTTTCTATCCAACACGAATGTTGGCTCCGTCTCTGACCGATGAGCTTGAAAATTGTGTCAAATCTTCCATGATCGACTCCATTATGACAGAAAAAGACTTGAAAAATGACGAGTGCAAGTACTTTTCCAGTCCAGTGATAGTGGAGATCTTTTTCTCCTCCTACGTCCCAATCCAAGAGAGCAACTCATATATATTCCTGAGAGCTTTTACTCTCAATAAGAAGCCAAGTCAAACCAGGACTATAGATTTTTGTCCGCAGGAGAATTTCTCAGCCTCTTCTTAGGCGAACTTCCAATATCACAATCAGTGACAGATGTGTCGCCAGCCACCACGGTTTCTGCTTGCAGCACCTGCCGCCGCATATATACAAAGAGAGCGTTATCGTCAAAACAGTTTCTCAGTACTTGTACATTAATATGGGTCATCATCTAAACCTTTTCCGTATCAGATTGGAATTTGCAATTGAGAATGGTCAAAGAATTTGCCAGCTGCAACCGACTGTTTCTGTCGCTGCACAAAAGTATAATCAACGAGAGCCAATCATTAAATACAAGGGGACGTTACCGAATTCAACCGACTCTTGTGGTGATCAGTGGGAAAAGGTATAATTTTTTTGAATATGCAGACTGTTTCTGAATCAAATTGCAAAAAAAATGTACGATAGTGGACCAAATGACAAATAAAATGCAATGCAGCATGCACAAAATTCTGTACGCATCGTCGGACATCGCAATATATATATATATATATATATATATATATATATTCTACTATATAATGTCAAAACTAGGCTTCACCGTGAATGTTTTTCGTTCCAAAAATACCCTACATTACATTTCAATATGTATTAACGTTGATAAGGATATCTAAGTAATTAAATACATACTAAATATATGAATGCATGCATGAGGCAACTTGGGAAATGATAGTTAATAAAACAAAGATATGCATGCATGCAAAGTAGGTAGTTTGGAGAATAAAATAAAAGTTAATAAAGCATGCATGTAAAGTAGGCACATGAGCTCAAGAGATAAGAGAAACCTTTCCTATTCCCGTCATTTAATTTCTTCCAACTTTCATGCTCTTGCCTATTATATTTTCACCTATAATAAAATTAAGAAATTGTCGTTTGCTCTTTTAATAAACTATTTTTTTATTCAAGTAATATGAAATACGTGCAACGCACGTGCGTATATACTAGTATATATAAAAAGGAACGTTTGGTACACGGTAATTTTTTTTATTTCCAAAAAATATTAGAATAGAAAACATGTTCCCATGTTTGTTTTGGTTATAAAAATTATTTTCAAAAATTACAAATATCAGGATAAATAATGTATCCACAAAATATGAAAATTCATTGCAAATATGTGGATATAATTTTTTCGCCCGGACAAGTTTTTTTTAGTTTTTTTTTTCGTTTTGTATTTTTTTTTTTCAATTTTTTAAGATTTTTTTGTTTTCAGTTTTTTAATTTTTTTTTTTTAAGAAAGATTTCTTTTTCCATTAAGATCTTTTTTTCGAAGTTTTAGTCTGTTTTTATTTTTATTTATTTTCAATTTTTCTCAAGAATATTTATATTCATCAAACATGAGAATATAATTTTCCAAAGAATTTAATTACCAAAAATTTGATACTCAGGCTATAAAATTTATTTCCGGCTATATAGTATTATGTCCTGGTGACAACTGACGAGAAACACCTTAATGTATTAATAACAATCAGGAGAGAAAAATATTCAAAGAACATGACGCTGCAGAATTCAAGAAGGAAATGATGAAAGAATCAACTTGTTTCATGAAAAGGCCAAACTAAAGAATGGATGAAATAATTCGAGTTTCTCACCGTTTGTTTAGTAAAGTTGTATCCTTACAGTAAATTACCAAAACTCATGGCATATGTGAAGTCCCCTCATGCCAAGTGAACCATAAGTTTAGAGTTGGTAAGCAGTCTGATTGCATATGACAACATGAGTTGATATTGTATTACAAAACTGGGTTACCCTTAATATACTAAACATACATACCAATAACAAATGGTATACATAATTATGAGATTTGATCATTCAATCACATATAGTTTAATAGATTTACGTCAAGCAGGGCCATCCATGGTGCAAGGCAAGTCTCTGAAGTAGGTGGGATAGTGATAGATGCTTCCGCAGCACTAAAATCTCCAAATGGTGCCTGCTTGACCGCATTCGCCTCTTTTCAAGATCAATCCATCTAGGGCAAAAACTATTCTTGTATTCTAGCAACTTGCGATTAAGTTGCTATCTGGTCATCTACTAAACAAACTTCTTTATTCTATCAATGCCAAGGTTTGCAGTCTTGTTGGTAGGCTCCAAAACAAGGGCATACCTGAAATCTGCAAAACGAGGAGAAATAACCACCAATAAACCAAATGAACCATCATGCCAAGGTGTTCATTCGTGTGTGTGTGTGTGTGTGTGTGTGTGTGTGTGTGTGTGTGTGAGAGAGAGAGAGAGAGAGAGAGAGACCTTCGATTGCTTCTTGATAATATCCTAGTACCTCCCTCGCAGTTCCCCTTCTTAAATAAGCTTTAACATTCTGAATGTAAAAAAAGTCAGATTATGTTCTTGGAATTCTTCATGCTAGCAAACAGGTAAGGATTAAGTGGCATACACATGTTAACTATGTGAATTGATCATTGTAAAATTAGCAGTGAAAATATAGATTTTCGTTTAATATATTTGGTAGCAGTATCAACCAGAAGTTCGCAGCAACACCAATGCGAAAGACATCCCTATATTATGAACATAACACGGGCCAAAAGTTTTTTTCCAAAAGATGTCAGATGAATTGCTCCTTGAACATAACCTAGATAGGATGTGGAAGCAACCACTTCATGATCCAAATAAATATACCATTACTAACATTTCCTTTGTCAAGGTAGAGTTAAAACCCATTTTAACTACGAGCAGCCCAATCTATAATCAAGTAGCACCTGAACTTATTCCAGTAAAGGCAGATTAGAACTTGTGACAGATTTAATACCTTTTTTGTTTTCAATGTTTTTTTTTTTTTTCATTTAACTCTTAATGGGAATCAAAAATCAACATTCAGGGTTTGTCAAGGAACAGAAGACTCGGTAGTTAACTTAGGACCTCCATTACTTATGCAAGGACCCATTTAGTTAGTTGTTAACAGGAAATCATGTTTTTTGGAATTCCTCAAGAGTCATCTGATTGTGGATCCAATTTGATGACTTGTGTGACAGATGTAATACCTTTTTGTTTTCAGTGTTTTTTTTTCCATTTAACCCTTAATGGGAATCAAAAATCAACATCCAGGGTTGTCAAGGAACAGAACACTCGGTAGTTAACTTAGGACCTCCATTACTTATCTGCAAGGACCATTTGGTTAGTTGTGAACAGGAAATCTTGTTTGTTGGAATTCCTCAAGAGTCATCTGATTGTGGATCCAATTCACATTGTTTTGCATCTTGCAATTGAGACGCTGAATACCTCTTAGGATGGTGTAGTTGGAGCCCGCTTTCTGATAATTTACTCGTGTGATGATGAGGTAAATCATTTGAAAATAACAGAACTGGAATGTGTTATGCAAGTGATCAACTAATGCAAATTGATGTGGGTAGAACTAATAATTACAACAATCCAAACAGTAGCATGCCCCTAATATACTACACCAAGAACAACAACAGCATTTATTCCGATTTTTTGGGTTGGCATGCCCCAAATATACCGTAATTTGAAATCAGGATTTCCTATCTAAAGGTTAGCTGAACTTCCCTAAGCAACAATGTTTGTAGTTTACTGAGAGATTAAATGCAAGGAACCTGACCTTTTTATCAAGCTTGATGGCAGCATTGCAATCAGCTTCAGCTTGCACGAAACTGAGTCAGAAAAACAAATTGGAATCAGCTACACATGCAGACACCAGTCGGATAGGTGAAAAAAGAACACCAGTCGGATTGGTGAAAAAAGAAACTGAAGATGCAACCTTCTCTGCTCCAAATAGGCAGCAGCTCTGTTACAGTAGTAGGTGGCATTATTTCCGCTTAGTTTAATTGCTTCCGTATACAGATTGATTGCTTTCTGCCATTGCTTTTCTTTGTAAGCTGCGTTTCCCTATAAAAGAGTATGTAACAAGACAAGGATATTATGTGAGTATGAACATAAAGATATTATTAGAAACATAAACAGGTATGAGTATTGATCTAACATTCTGAGGACACCAACAAACAATAGAAGCATTGCCAACCAAAATAAATGAAGAGAGAGAAGTGACCTTCTCTTTTGCAATTTCAGCAGATTCTTCTTTGCTGATGCTACTTCTTGAAGTGTTTGACTTCATGGCTATATCAACTTGTTCTTGAAGAGAGGCATACATAGTATTGACAGTGTCTAATAAAAAGTGATCACCTCCATGCCTTGCAATAAAAGAAACTGACACAGGAGACTTTTCATATATACCTAAAGGTACCGTCGCCTGCATAAAGGCATTGAACCATGTTAAATGAAAAGAATAAGCCATTCACAAAGTTCAAAAGAGAGCATTCACAAAGTTCAAAAGAGCATATAGTCGGCAACCACATAGGCAATATTATAATACCGTCTGTGTTAGTAATACCTGACAACATCCTGACATACTTGCAACAGCTGTAAGACATAAAATGCGAGTCTGGTACTCATCAGATAAAACTTCCTTTGCATTAAGTTTAGTAGGAGGCCCTAACACAGTGGGAAGAACAAGAATCCCATCCTCCTGCATGTAATCAGTAGACAACAATGCATGAGAATAGTTCCAATCTCGAGGAACTAATGTAGATCAGTAAAAATACAAAAAAAAAACCATTACTATTCTTCATGAGCTCAGAACTTACCAATAAGGTAGGTTTCTCTGCCCACCAACTGCTATCTAGGTTCTACAGCAAGCTATGTTGCATGGATAAACCTCGGGAGGACGTTATACACGCCCGTATCCACATCGGACATGTATTGGGCACGATACGTCTTTGACACTTGTCAGATATGGCTCACCTATGTCTAGGCTCCAAAGAGAGCAAAAACATATTTGAAAATAATTTTGACATATTTGTGATTATGCCAAACATAATTTAGACACATGTAAAAAAAAAAAAAATTGCATTGAATCATTTCCAAAACATTTTGGAACCTAGGTATTATCCAAAATATGCATAAGTATATATCTTATTAAGATGTAATATATAAAATGTGTAGAAATAAGTTTTCATGTGTATATATAACTTTATTCATTACCATACACGAATTCCAGAATTCTCAAGAATGTTGTATTACGTATCTGTATCGTGTTCGTATCGTATCCGTATCAAAATCCGTGTCTATTCAACCTAGACAGCAACCTACTCCACTTCCCATAGTTCACTTAGGTTATTGGCCCCGATTTACAATGTGAATCTTGAGTTGATAACTGAATCTAAATTTTGTATCAATCTTCCTTAAATACCTTCTCAGTTTAGTTTCTTAGGCCATAGTCAACACCTTAAAATTTTGATGTCAACCTTCACATTTAGTTAATTGGTCCTTCACCAACCCTTTTCTAATGGGAATGGTTATGGTTATACACACAAGTTCAATATCAAACTTGACTTCAGGTAGATACAGCCAGTCAAAAACTATCACTTCTTTTGTTCAGCTTTCTCGTGCACCATAGCAGATCCTATTCAGATAGGCGAAGGCTTGGAAAAAGATGATGATGTGGGGCAGAAGGGAATGCCTCCTTTAACTCCATTATCATGTAGTTGTTTACAACACCAAATTTGGGACAAAATCTTCAATCTTCTAGTTCAACTAACAGAAGCACAGCAGCTTAAAGACAGAAGATGCTAATCTTCTAATATACCAACAAATACAAATTAACCTAAGGATAAGCATAGCATCAACCAAATCTTATTTAACCAGGGTTGAAAGGTTAGATAGAGAGAGTTTAAGTTTTTCAAATGGTGCAATCAGAGTTTATAGCAGATTTTAGGTTGTCAACAGAATTAATAGAAAACACATGGATCGGTTGAAAGTTATAATAGATCCATCTTTTGGATTATCAACTAGAGAGTCCATTTGACTGTTCCTTTGTATCAGTTAATTTTCTTAGCCAAGAAAACCAATTGCCTGGTATGGTAAGTCACATTTGCTATATTAGATATAGTTGTTGATTATTTCCTTACTAGGAAAGTTGATAAAGTAGCATGTGAGGATTGCAAAGTTATACTATTGGAAGCTAATTGCTTAACCACTCAACATATGTTGATGGTCTTGAATATTAGTATTAGAAAATAGAAAATAGAAAATAAAAACTAAGACGAGATCAAGAACTAGATGGTGGAAGTTGAAAGGAGAGAACTTAATACTATTTTTTTTAAATGATAAAGGATGGTGGAACATAGAAGAAGATACAAATGTTTAAGCGGTACAATATGTCAAATTGAATCAAGAAAGTAGCGAAAAAGATTCCAAGAGTTTCTAAAGACAATGGTTGGACTTCAAGAGAAATTTGGTGGTAGAACGAGATAGTCTAAAAGGTAAACAAGGAAAAGAGAATTTTCTAAAAAGATTGGGAATCGTGTAGAAATGGTGAAACTATGAGAGAGAGAAACTTGATGAAAAAGGAAGCTAAAAAATAAGTTGGTTAAGCCAAAACTAAGACCAATGATTATTTGTATAGGAGGATAGAAACTGTGTGACAAAAACATATATATAGGCTTGCAAGGACTAAAAAAATGAGTATAAACCTAGATAATATTAATTGTATCAAGAGTGAAGACCAAAAATATTAGTAAGAGAAACTAATACTGAGGAG
The DNA here is from genome assembly GCA_036927795.1 of Iris macrosiphon. NCBI lineage: Eukaryota > Viridiplantae > Streptophyta > Magnoliopsida > Asparagales > Iridaceae > Iris > Iris macrosiphon. The sequence goes on from JAYESA010000014.1 coordinate 150,593,668, forward strand.
AGTTGGAGTTATTTTCACAAATTATTTAAGGAGAGGAACCTATAAAAGCTTAATTCAGAAACAAAGCTAGTTCGGGATAGTCATATTGTTATTATCATAAAAATTAGAATTTCTAAAGTTAATAATTCTTTAAGACCAAGGAAAATAGAAAAGAGGTATGACACTATGACCTGATGATATTTTTATTGAAGTGTATAAATGTTTAGGTGAGAATGTACTAATCAAGGTTCAAAGTATCGGTATCGGAATCGGTATCGGACCATTCCTATGAGTATCGGGATCGGCGGTATCGGTAGTATCGGCGGTTTCGGATCGGAGTATCGGATTTTTTGGTATCGGAAAGCAAACAACTATTAGTAAATTATTAACATTTTAGAGAATATATTTTATACATTTATGCATAATTTAAAGTATTTTCAGTATTGTTTCTTAGTATTTTTGATATTGAATGAAATAGTAGTCATCCTTGTCGATTGATTTATATGTGATAGATAAGTTTTTCTCTTTTATATGTTTTTACAACCTTACTTTGCTTTTACATCCTTTCTATTTGGTCTTTTTAATTCAAATTTTTTTGCCGAATTGACTGAAAAAGAGACCTCTAATATTGGTATCGATCAGTATCGGGTATCGGTCGGTATCGGATCGGGACATGCCAAACTGTATCGGTATCGGCCGTATCGGATCGGTATCGGCCGATACTTTAAACTATGGTACTAATGTTGTTTAGTGGTTTATTTAACCAAAAATCCTAAGGACCAGAAAAATGTCCGATGTATATAGCCGTATTATAGTACTTATATACAATGTTCTAAAAATCGCTAGGCAGACCAATCACTATAAGAGTTTTTAATCCTCAAAGTTTTCAATCCATCATACAAGTACTTCTAATATAATGCCACTATATTGTCATTCTAATCCATGATGTCTTAAAATGTGGTTCTTATCCTCCAAAATTCCATTCCTTCGTATGCAGTTATTTAATAACCAACTAGATCCTCTAACTTCTTGTGGTCTCAAAGTCTAGGTTACCATTGAACTAATTTAGCTATAATCTTAGATAATTTTAGTCCTCACTCTTCTTAGATTATGGACCAACTTTTAACACACATTACTCTTAATAATTTCCTATTTATAATCTATACTTCCCTTAATATCTTAGGCAGTATTTCATCTAATTCATCACAATTGCTATATAAGACAGCTATTTGATTACACGAGATTCTTGAGGCTAACTACTCATAATTTTATTCCATAAGCATAAGGACAGCTAGTGGTAATAAGTCTTACTTTAACCTAGTAAGCCTTATTACCACGCATACCCTCTATATCATACATGCATCAAATCACACAACTTCACTTAAATGTCTATGGAGGTTTTCTAGCTCAGTCATTGATAAGTGAGAAGGTAGCGAGGTCCTAGGATTGGGTTGAACAAACCATACCAACATCAATCAAGGTTAGGGTCAAGCAAAACAGGAAGATAGTCAAATATTTTCAAGGACTGTATGAAGCCAATCTAGATGCATATGGCGTAGTCTAGGTAAAACTCGAGAACCATATACCTTCGTGATCACGTAACCTAGAGTCTGCCTCGCCAGCACACATCTATGTTGGTACAACAAGTCAATGACCAACCTGATTTTGATGTCTGACTAAACCAAGTCTTGATACAACTTAATGGAACATAGCACATGACAACACAATGAAGACATTTGATGTTTGATCACAAAACTCGATATTTTTGTCTCAGTTTACAACAATATGGTCGCTGTAATTTTTATCTTTGTTGTGTATTTTTTTTGTTTCTTTATAGGAGAAAATTACATCGAGTCGTGTTGGCACTAGAAAACTCAAATCCATACCAAATAAGATCCTAGTCCACCAAACCAAACTAGACCCAAGCCATGTTACTACATATATACTATGTATAGTCAATCAAAACACACAAAATATTTGCCAACTTGGCTAGAGAAGTGGGGTGGTGAGTCTGCCTTCTACTTGGGCGGTCACCGGTTCGAGCCTTAAGTATAAAGTTTTTTTTTTCTTCTTACACGATTACACCCAACCGTAACCCTAATTCTATTCCTCTTCTTCCTCTCCTCTCCTCTCCCCTTCTCCTCTTCGAAGAAACCACCACCCTCCCTCTCCTCTTCTTCGAAGAAACCACCACCACCACATTTCCACAACAATAGCAGCAGCTGCTTTCAGCAGCGTTAGCTGTCGCCGCAGCCGTCCAGGTTTTTTTTTAATATTTTTGAAATTTCAATTCTGAAATTTTTGATTTTTTTTTTAATTTTGAATTTTTGAACAGTCGCACAGGCCGAATTGGCCACCTATGTCCGCCTAGGGCCGAACAGCGCCTAGGAACCTCGCTTAGGGGTTTCCGGTGCGGCCAGCAGCCGCCTAGACCGAAATTTAGAACATTGTCCATATATAAATATAAAGAAGATGTATATATTAGTATTATATTACCCATATATAAAATATAAGGGAGATAAACAATGTTGAATTAACTATCAAGGAATTAAGCATGAGTTGGACTATGAATCACTTGGAGATAGGAATTAAGAATATGATTGAAAATCTTCTTAGATGGTTTGAACATTTGCAATGCAGACCAATAAATACTCTTGTAAGGAGGAACGATAACATAGTAGTTAATTGAGCCGCTAGGACTAGAGGTAAGCCTAGACGAACATAATTTGAAGTTTTAAATAAGGATATAATTTTTGTTAACGTTACAGAGGACATAGCCCTTATCAAAGCCTGATGGAAGAAGAGGATTCATACAAACGACCCCAAAAATTTGGATAAAAGCTTTGTTGTTGTTGTTGTACAGAGGACACGACCCTTGCCCCTAAGGGTGCTAAATGGAAGAAGATTTCAAGCAACTGACCCCAAAACTTGGGCTAAAAGCTTTGCTATTGTTATCGTATCTTTAGATTTTGTTTGGTGCTCCTTCTAGTTGTAAGGACGAAAACAAAGTATTTAAATTTTACTTTCACAAATTAAAACTATTTGATAATTGCATCATGTAAAAGTACTCTTTTGAAAGTAGTTATTAAAGAAGGTAACCATTGGAGTATCTCAAACTACAAAACGCTTATGTTGTAGTGGTATGTGAGTGTGTGCCTAAATTCATGATAGGGGGAGAATCTATGAAGAATAGGTCGATGTGAGTCAAAAGATAGAGAGAGAACAGAGTTGATAATGGTATGATCATAAAGAAACATCTTATTTCAAACAAATAGTCAGCATAATGACCACTATTTTAAGATCTCAACCACTTTGGCGACCATTTCGGGTCAATTTTGGAGGGTCCGTTCCGAAATCATGACCTAAAATCACTTTCGGTAAAATCATCAAAATGTTCTTTTTAATATAAAAGAAAATCACTTGACTAGAATAAGATGGAAAGTGGAAACAATAAAAGGAAAACAAAAACAAAACTGAACTTTTACCCGATAAACAATATTGGAGTTGGTGGTTGTTCAGAGTTGGGAATAGGGTCACCAGAGTAGTAGACTTTAAGCAAGATCATCGAGTAGGTCGGTAAGGAGATCCAAAGGTGAAGGAGATCAAGAGAGTTTTTCGGGAGGGGAAGAAGGATGGTGAATAGGTGAGATGGAGTTGTGAGGTGGGGTTTTAGATAAGGATGGCTAGTTTCAAATGAAGAATTGGTCCAATAACATGGGCAATAAATCCACTTTATTTGACTAACTATCGTGCATAATTTATTTATGTATGTAGTTCCATAGGTTCCAAAACAGGAAAAAAGCAACCCTAATCGAAACTATACAAAACTTTCAAAACGTCTGAACTGAATCCACTAGTGATGTAACAGAACCAAAGCTGAACCCAAGTTATAAAACTTTGTTAGCTAGAATCCCAAGAGAACTTTCATAACTATCAGCTGGCCTAATTATTTCTACAGCAAGATGTTGGACGGGGTTAAAGATCATAAGAAGAACCGCCACAGTAATTAAGCTAAACCAAAAAAAATAAAAAATTGATATTTTAAATTGCTGGTTAAAGCAAGAAACTATAGAAACGTATTAATTCTTTCCACTAACATTTAAATACCAACAATAAATACCTTCAAAAGAGAATTCAGGGCCGAGCGTGTTTTATTTCTTTTATTTATTTATATATGTAGTTCCATAGGTTCCAAAACAGGAAAAAGAAACCCTAATCGAAGCTATACAAAACTTTTAAAACGTCTGAACTGAATCCACTAGTGATGTAACGGTTAGAGATCATAAGAAGAACCGCCACAGTAATTAAGCTAAACCAAAAAATAAATTGATATTTTAAATTGCTGGTTAAAGCAAGAAACTGTAGAAACGTATTAATTATTTCCACTAACATTTAAATACCAACAGTAAATACCTTCAAAAGAGAATTCAGGGCCGAGCGTGTTTCATTTCTTTTATTTATTTATGTATGTAGTTCCATAGGTTCCAAAACAGGAAAAAGAAACCATAATCGAAGCTATACAAAACTTTCAAAACGTCTGAACTGAATCCGCTAGTGATGTAACGGAAACAAAGCTTGAACCCAAGTTATAAAACCTTGTTAGCTAGAATACCAAGAGAACTTCATAACTATCAGATAGCCTAATTATTTCTACAGCGAGATGTTGGACGGGCTTAAAGATCTCCATAAGAAGAACTGCCACCGGAATTAAGCTAAACCAAAAATAAAGAATTGATATTTTAAATTGCTGGTTAAAACAAGAAGTTGTAGAAACGTATTAATTCTTTCCACTAACATTTAAATACGAACAATAAATACCTTCAAAAGAGAATTCAGGGCCGAGCGTGTTTCATTTCTTGCAGAGTGGCAATTGTCAATATGTGCACAGCTAGCCTCCAATGAATAACTTGTATGTTTAGCCTTGATCCACTCATGTTGATTATGTTTTAACTCATGCCTGTATGTAAATGGAACAAAACAGTAATTGATATGTTTCAAGTACAATATTATAAAGAAGAAGACCAACAGAGATCATTATATTGTAATGGTATCAATTCAAGTAAATGCTCTCCGTCCCCGTACAGTATACTGTCTGGGTATATATATATATATATATATATATATACGTCCGTGGGTCTTGGCCTAACGGTTAAAATGGAGGGGCCCCGTGGGGCTTGAACGGGTTCTACCCCCCAGGAGTCGGCAGGTTGGCTTTGTGCCACGGGCTCCAAGCCACTAGAATATATATATATATATATATATATATATATATATATATATATATATATATACTGCTCTCTGTCCCCCAGCAGTAATTATGAGAAAGAAACAAAGAAAAGTGTGCTGCAGATAAATAAACCAGTGACAAGAAGATTTTGTGATCAGAGCAAAGCCAATGAGTAAAGCCTAATCAGTCAGCTAGAATAACTTTCAGAATGGCTTACCTCGAACCACAATAAAAATGAGAAACGAAACCAGTTTAGCTTGAACAAAACTTCAAATAATAGAAACAGCATCCTTAGTATTGCATAGACTTCCAGACAAACATGTTCTGAGCAAGCAATCATAAGATGGAATGTTTTTGCAATACTAGAGAAAAAACAATTTACAGATGAATTTGAGGCAAACTCTACTCAAAATCATTCTACTCGTTCAAGATTTCTGTTTATTAATATTACACTTTACATTCACCATCACCTGGAAGTTCTTTTATAGTCTTGCGGAGCTTAAAGGGTTGCTAGTGAGCAAAAAGGTAGATCAACCTACCTGCAACTGGAAGTGTAGGAGGTTTCACGGGCTCTCTTGCTCATAGCTACTTGCCTAGGCATTTGGCACAAGAGTAGATGGTTGACTTCAGGGACTCAGGATGGCAGTCGGTTGTAAAAATTACCTGCAACTCATTTCTGGAGCTTTCTTGTGCTCGATGGATAATCGTATTCTGATGAGAGAAGGCTTGATGATGATGAGTCACCATCACCTAGTTACCTCCATGACACATATGTTATGCCATACAGCCATAGATACATAGATGTGGTAAATCTTACAGAAGTTGGTTATAGATACTAACCTGAATAAAGTAATACAAACACATAGTTTTATATGTTCTATATATGTGTGCATGCAAATCAACATTCATATTAGACATAATACTTGCTCAGGAATTGCTCAACTCAATTGATTGATTTCATTAAGTGTGGGTGGGTACATACTAATAGGAGAGGATAAGACCCTACTTTGGCAACTATCCAATATGGTACTAAACTAGAGAGTAACAAGATGAAAAAAAAGGGGAAAGGCTAGATTCCCCCCCCCCCCCCACCCAAAAAAAAAATGCTCATGGAAGAGAATGAAGGAACAAAGGTCATGGAAGAGCTTGGGTGAGGATATCATCCAAGTTGGAGAGAACAAGCATGGTGAAGACGAATTTCATGAAGCTTGACCTTGTCCCAAAAAGAAGTGGCATTCGACCTTTACACTCGGTGTGCTCATGGAAGATGGAATCCTTAGCAACGTGAATAACAACGTTCTTATCGCAATAAAGAGATACACTAGAGAAGTGGCCAAAACTTCAAGGTTAATCAGAAGGCTCTAGAGCCAGGTAAGCTCAGAAAATGCATGAACCAAAGTGGGATACTATGCCTCAGCAGAAGCGCTGCTAACAACATTGTCTTTCTTGCTTCGACATTTAACTAAGTTGTTGCCGAGAGAGCAGCAGACACTATTATAGTGGCGATCATTAATAAATCCAGCATAGAGAAGCCCTGTAATAGAAAAAAAAAATCAAGTACCAGAGAATGCTTTCTCACGGCACGAAGATGAAAGATAGTAAGAGACTAAAAGTAACAACCACATAAATGAGCTTGTTGCCAGAGTTGACGATACATGCTAGGACCAGGAGGAGGAGAGGAGGTTCCGAAGAGGAGCTAACTAGTGTTGGAGAGTCAAACATTTTGATTCATAGGAGTATCAGTCAATCTAGAATCTACAAAGCAAGTTTTGTCCAAGAAATATAAGCAGTACTTCTCCTTAGAGAGAAGCCTCTTTTATGTGCAATCTCAATGTCAAGAAAGTACTGAAAACGACAAGTTTTTGGTGTAAAAGTGACAGTAAAGATGGGCTTCACTTTTGGAGATTCCAACGCAGTCATCCTCAGTTATGATCATGCCCTAGCATCGATGGCAGATAAAAAGAGAAGAGCCAACAACACTCTAGGAGGAACGAATTTGTTAACGATGTGGCCGAACTTGTCAAACCATGCCCAAGAAGATTTCTAAAGGCCAAAAGATTCCTGGAGATGACAAACAAGGTACTCTCCCGTACTCTCACAATTAGGTGGTTGTATATAATCATCTAAAACAGATGTTCATTGAGGAAAGCATTTTGTTACTATTTTCTCAGTGTAACGCTGAAGAAGTGGCTATCTGCGGGATGGCCAAAGAAATAAAAATTCCAATTAGCGTTCAACTTGACAACATGAAAGAATATCTCCTCGTAGTCAATCTCATAACACTGGATTAAGCCTTTTGCAACCAAACGAACTTCGAGGTGCTCAATGGTACTGTCAGGATTATGCTTAACGATGAAAACCCATCTGCAACCAACACCTTGGGGTAGACTAACCAATCCAATGGCCATTGGACCAAAGAGCCTACACCCTCATCCATAGCAACATGGCAACTGAGATGCTAAAGTGTCACGTACAAAGAAAAAGAATAGATGGAGAGCTAACAAGGCCTTCTTGTATTTTGTCTTACTGGTCTCTAGTTTGGATAGATTCCAAAGTAGGGTCATCATCTCGTATATGTATGTAGTATGTACTCACCCCCATCTAGTGAAATCGATCCATTTTGTAGAGAATTCCAAATGTCAACATGGTATCAGAACATCAAATTCCCTACAATAAAAAGTCTTAACTTTATCGTTAGCCCAAGCAGTCAGCCTAAACTCCACCTGAGCCACCATACATAGCTCATCCCGAGCCACAGTTCTTCACTCCTGAGCCTCCTCGTACACCCTGGACTCTGATGATTCACCTGTCACCACTCTTGTTGCTCCAGCACCTACAGATTTCTATCCCTGCTTTGGTCGGACGACATCCTATAGCACTTGTACTCCGCATCTCTGGCTCACTTTATCTTATCATAGACTCTCCTATAATATTCATACAGGACTTCAACAATATACGTGTGTGGGTTCTTGATGACATATAAGTTCTAAACCCAATTACTATGTACCCACAATTAAAGATTGCTTTCTCATCCAGATAATGTTGGCCTGGAATCAGCTCCAAGGAAGTTCATTGTGTTTAGAACCTAGACGTGGGTGGACCACATTTGACTAGAGTGTCGGTCAAGTTTTTGTTAGATATGCAGTCCTCTGGGTATGTTTCTATGCAGCTTAATCCACTTGTTCACCTTAACTAGAAGGAACCAGTATCAATAAGTAAAACCAGCAGGATAGATCTTATCTGTAGTGGTCAGTTCTAATAGTCCCAACTTTTTGAGTGTGTGAACAGCGCAGAAGAAATATCCATACACAACCAAATTTGAATGAGATCATTATATTTGTAGGGATCATAAATAGGCCAAACCAAAGAAAACCCAAATATGGTATAATCAGATCAGGTTCATATTTGGTCCCAGTCAAGGTCCAAACAATTGACAGACCTAGTTCCTTAGGCACGCCACTTTAAAAACTGTCCAGATATCACTTCTGTAATGAAGTTTTTGGTACTGAAATACTATTATGCATTTTAGGTGCTTCTTTAAAGAGTTGCCAGTCTATGCCACAGAAGCACAACTGAAATAGTATAATAGCAAAGGTGCCTGAAGCTAAAGCTTATTCTTGAACATATTGATCCAGGGATGAAATTTATATCCAGTTACCAAGAGAAAGAAACTTAAAAACCGAAAGAAGATTTCTAGATGTTACACTTTCTGAACGTTTCATAAACTGTTGATGTTCAGTCAAAAAATGCATGGGGAAAGCAAAAAAAAAAGGACTAAAATTGTGGGTCTCGTAAGGGGAGATCCATGAAACATATTTAATATGCAAACAATGTCATATTGAATGAGCAATAAGGTAGGTTTTCCTCCACTCTAACTGGCTCTCTTTGTGGCAAGCCAGTCTCTTGTGTCCTGTCAGTAGTTTCTCCACTAGGAAGTTGGAAGAGAGGATTGATAGCCGGGCATCAGTAACCATCAACATATCTGTCAAACCTTCTATACTTTTAGTTATGCTACATAACCTATGAATGTAAGTACTTTGATGATGGTGAGGAAGTCGAAATTAAAGCGCTCTCTGGGGTTGGCTGAATAAGCTCTCAAAATTTTTAGAGAGCTAAACTAAAAATGTGCATATTATGTGTGTTTGCATGTGTGGATCCAAAAGCATTGGGTAAGTAGGTGTAGTTGAGTAACTGGTCGAACGGGTAGACGCTAACAGAATGCACCTGTCTTTTTTTTTACTTGTAAACTAAGAGCTTATCTCTTAAAAAAATCCTCTCCATGGTTTTCCACTTACCTCTTTCTTGTAATTTGTTATTTTCATTGATCCATTTTCATTTTGTTTATCGTGTATTACTATTTTTTTTTTACAATTATCTGATATCTGCTTGCAGCAATCTATAAATCCTTCTCCCTCTTCAGATCATGAAGACAACATTGTATCAAACCAAAGCCAAAACATAGTAAGAACCATGTCTTCAATATTAATCTATATATGTATTCACATCTTTGCCAATCCCAAACTCCTGTAAAACATTTATCAGACCTTAGAACTTAGTAATAGTAGTGTTTCCAACATTAATTTATCATGCGTTCTAGCGGAGTTGGAGGCGACCAGTGTTGGAGGCAACCTGTAAGAGATTCAGAGTTGGGATGTGGAGGTGAGGTCCTCAGTCATCAATGGAGGAGACAAATGGCGGCATTATCAACGATAAGGCAGTGAGGGTGAACAGCTCTGAGGAAGGTTGCATACAAGGAAGGTAGGGTGTATGGAGAGATCTTTTGCAAAGATACTTAGATGCTTTCTTTCTTTCATTCCATCTCTATCTAAACAATCTTTGTTTTTCTCTTCTTCATCATCCACCTCTTGCCAACTTTCTTGCCTACTTGTCAGAGAGGAACAATAACGTCAAAACCACCAGGAGAAGAAACACACATGGATCTTTTTCAATGATCATGGATCTTGCTCTCATACCATGTTGAGGTTTATGATATCATGTTGAGATTCATAATGTTGTAGGAATGGATAATAAAGAAAAAGGATGGTGAGTAAGCCTAATTTGATGGTGAGAAATGATATTTGGGGAATGACCAACATATTCTCCATAAAAGAGTTTCTACTTTTACGAATATCGGGAACTCTTAACAAAGTGGCATAACCAAATTGGAGAGAAAAAGGCGCCCGAAGACGATCAAGCCCACTCAGCAGTGACTCTTAGGCGCCCGAAGGCGAGCAAAACAAGATGACCGTTAGGCGTCCGAAGGAAGGATCAAATTACAAAAGAAAACCAACCTTCCACCAGATGGAAAACAAAGAGAAATATAATTGATTTTATTAAATCTTTGACTAAATGAAATAGACCTTTAACTAAATCTAGTGGACCTAATTACCTAATAACCCTAAACTAGACCTACAATGTACTATATTGTCCTACAGTTTAAAAAAAAAAAAAGTAGTATGATACAATTGTTTTAACTTGTTTTATTTGTATAGAATCCCTATTGAATAAGGTATAATCTGTTAAAAGAGTATGTAGGATCCATGTCTAAGAGCACAGATGGAAAAATTGATAAACCAAAAAAGATTAATGTATGCTTCCAATATAGCAAAGATTACTATGAACATATAAACCGACTGATACTAATAATGACTTTTGGAATATCCGATTTTATACTAACTTGCACCAATACCGGCCGACACCAAAATTGGGGTTCTCTTTCCAGGTTAATTCACCAAAGACAATGAAAAGAAAAAAAGGAGAAGCATGACAAAAACAAATTCGACATAATGGTTTGATTGTAGTGAGGCTCAATGTGTTGATAAAATTCAATATCAACACATCGTAATCATTACCATTTGTCAAAGTTGTATAGTATAAATTCACAATGTTAATAAATCTTAATATTATTACATTATTATATATCTCGGGTGAAAAATCTAGCAATGTTGTCTATTATTACATTTGGAAACTAACACGAAACAATAAATAATACATAAAATTATGCCTAAATGTATCCAATATTTTTCTAGTATTTAAAAAATAAAATCTTATTTTTTGGTGTTCTAAAACCAAGAATCCCAAAACTCCTATTGGAAATTGTCGATACCGATACTATACGTTGTACGAAAATAGACTTGGATACAGTTAAGGACACGATACAGATATGGGATATGAACACTCTCAAATAAGTAAAATAAGTAGTCACTGTACAAATACTGATACAAAGAAGGATACGGACACCATTTGTCTTGTCCATGCAACATAGCCAATATCCATACTATGGGGTCCGAAACAGCAAATACCCATACTAAGGGTCCGAAACCAATTCTGATAGTGTGAACCTTGATATAAACATAAAAATCTAGACGTTGAAATTTTAACTAACCTTACCCAAATTATTTTCTACTTCCCATCAAGAAAAATATGATCCATTTCAAAAATGCTAGCATATTGAAGTTCATACAATCCTTCCTTGTTCTTTTTTTGCTTTCAAACTAGAACTTATGTTCTCCAGTTATAATGTTTTGTCATCACAATAAATGGTAAAAGTATACAGCTGGAGGTGTCAAGGAGGAAACTAGAACTTATGTTCTCCAGTTATAAAGCTGTCATTGCAGTAAAAGGTAAAAGTACAGAGCTGGGGGCGTCAAGGAGGTAACTAGCCTGATGGTTTTATGCATATTAACAATGTGTCATCTGTCAACATAATATTAAACTAAAGATATACCATCCAAACGTTAGTAAATAAACATGCATGAGCACCTGAGAACTTCACAAAACATTATCATAAAAAGGAGCAGATGGAGAAAGAGCTTACTTATGAAGAACGCACATAGCATTTGCAAGTGCTTCTAAAGAAGAAGCTTTTGGATCAGCATTAGCACTCCCATTCTGCATCTCTTTTACACTGGAAACCTTTGATCTAAGATAGTCTCCAAGATTTAAATGGCCTAAAACTTGCCCTGAACCATCAACCAAAGATGAAATGAAAGAGACAGGTCAACAGGTACACCAATAAAATAATGATGTGGCATTTCTGTATAATATCTACATAAGCTCTAGAAAGCAATACATACTTCCAAATAGCTTCTCAGTAGACTTGACCACCACCTGTGTTACTCTATTCGTCGGAATTTTCAAGATCTGGAAACAATCATCGGCTATAATAATACGTCTAGGCTGGCGTGGAACTCCATGTGGAAGTTGAAGCAATACATGGCCCACAAGACGTAAGGTACTAGGATCTTTGGAAAACCATCCTAAAATGTAAGCAAAGAAAGTAAGAAGGTAAGTAAAGAAAAAAAATTAGTGGATACAAATTTGAATATTCCAATGGCAACTTTATCTGTGGACTGAAAGTGAAAACTAAAATAAGTAGCGGAGAGGGGTACAGACTAAATAGTTTATACTAAAAGAAAAGTTAACATTTGATATATAGAGGAAATGAAACCATGTGAGATCCTAGACAACCATGCATGCATGACAATGAATGTTTGTATGTTAAGATATTTTGAGTCTGTAAGTAGACTTTCAACCAAGGTTCAAAGTATCGGTATCGGAATCGGTATCGGACCATTCCAATGAGTATCGGGATCGGCGGTATCGGTAGTATCGGCGGTTTCGGATCGGAGTATCGGATTTTTTGGTATCGAAAAGCAAACAACTATTAGTAAATTATTAACATTTTAGAAAATATATTTTATACATTTATGCATAATTTAAAGTATTTTTAGTGTTGTTTCTTAGTATTTTTGAAATTGAATGAAATAGTAGTCACCATTGTCGATTGACTTATATATGATAGATAAGTTTTCCTCATTTATATGCTTTTACAACCTTACTATGCTTTTACGCCCTTGCTAATTGGTCTTTTTTAATTCAATTTTTTTTTGCCGAATTGACCGAAAAAGAGACCTATAATGTCGGTATCGGTCAGTATCGGGTATCGGTCGGTATCGGATCGGGACATGCCAAACTGTATCAGTATCGGCCGTATCGGATCGGTATCGGCCGATACTTCAAACTATGCTTTCAACAAGTTCACCTGCATAAGAACAAAGGCCTTCATCTACCCCCATTATTCCGCCTGCCTGACAGATTGCTCTAATCACGTGAAGGTCTTCCCAAATCATGCCCATCTCAAAGAATGAATGGTATAATGATAAATGTCTCATACATATTACTTCACGAAGTAACTTGCATTGAAAGTAAGGACATGTTTGGTGACTCAAACTCAAAGCAAAATCCCAAAACTCATAAAACTAAAAAAAAAAAAAAAAAAAAAAAAAACCAATGATAGTTATTACAATAGAATAATAAAAATAATTTCCGCTTTCAGTAAATTTTGATCCAAAGTGGGATCAAAATTGACATTTTTATAAGTTCATTGTAGCATTTAATGACATCTTTATGAGTTTTAGGACTTAGGACTTCTGCCTTTTAATTTTGAGTTGCCAAGCAGCCCCTAAATACAATTTCTATTAAATCCCTACAGCAATTATGTCTCTTGTACTAATTTATAAGAAACCAAAATCTAAATTACTGAAGAGAAAGACTGGTTACTTTACTCACCAGCTAAATTTTGTCAATTTGTAAGATATACAAATAGAAGATCCAAAAGTACATAGAGACTTCTTGAACTGTCCATAACAACAAGTAAAACAATTCAAAAGAGTATTCAAGGAAACTGATGAGGATGTGCAGACAGTATTGGAGTAATGCAGGGATGGTCAGTAAGAAATGAAGAGTAGAGTCAATGACAAAGAGTAATAAGCCAGTGTATCTCAACAGGTACACAAGAGCATGTTAGTGTCAACTTAGCTATGACAGCAGCAACAGTAGTGAGATTTTTTATATAGAAATAATTTATATTTCATTATTAGTCTCATGGAGACAGTAGCTAGCCCTCTACTAGTAGTTGTTGTTAAGTATTGACTATTGATTGAAGTGATTGTTGCTACAGCTACATTTTTATGATGCCTCCCGAAAGATACTGTTGAATTTGACCCTCATCCAGCGGTGTAGCCAGAATTTTTATCTGGAGGGTGGAGCGCTTACTATTAAAATAATAATAAATTATAATAAACACATTTATAATCCCAAAAATATCATATATTAATATCGAATATCATATATTAATATCGAATGTCATAAACTATTACAATCACTAAATAACCATTTTCTCAATAAAACCCTTTTGAGAGTCTTGAAACTTCATATTCTAAAAATATTGAATGATACCTTCATTGTCAACTTCATCTCCGCTTTCTAATAAATGGGATTATAACTACTATCTTCTACTAGTAAACCCTTTGAAACATCATATATGTCAGATTTCATTTTGCTCATTGCGTAGTATTGGTTGTTCTTGATCTTAATAAACCGTCTTAGTAGCATCCAAGTCTGTTGCAACTTGAACTGATTTATTTGCCTCCATGTTTTCTTCTGTACTTACTGATGTATCTACACTCTTTGTCTCACAAAAATTATAGAGGTTAGATGGCTCAGATAATTTAGGTGGATTGGCAGCATCTGGTTCTCTACATTCGACATTTGTTGCAAAGAGCATGACTCAAACAAAGGAAGAGACAAAATTCTTGCAAAGGATTTTGGACCCTACGAAGCACCACTAACTTCTTGGTTCGACTTTGAACTATCAGAGACCCTTTTTAAATCTCTGATTGAAATAGACTGAAACAAACGGCAATATTTGTCTATAGATTTGTGCAGAGAGTGAGATCTTTTCGGACTCTTGTTCTTCTCAGTGTCATATCTGGCACCAGCTGATCTTTCCAACATATACCGGTTTGCTTTCTTTACATCCTTGGATAATTTTGTTCCATAAGGGATCTTGTTGATGGCTCCGTCCATAGAAATACCATAGAAATACAAAGGTCTTCTTTTCTGTTATCTTTTATCATTTTCTTAATGACCTTGAAACGATTTGGAGAAGTTCCATCGTCCTTCTAGCATTTCTCAGCACTAGATAAAAGGTAGAAACTAGGACTGAGTCTATCACCAACTATTGATTCCCCATTTGTGTCTGGACTCGAAGATGCGGTCCCCGTTTGAAAGTCCTTATTTCGATCAATCAGTGATTCAGTTTTATGTGGCTTATTTTCATCATTCTTTGTAGATAGAGAACGAGAGGTTTTGAACGAGAGAGGTATGTGATCTCTATCAGCAGAAAAGCTACATATATATATAACTGTTGAATTCAACCCTCATCCCTCCTGAAAACTCCGCCGGGGGGGGGGGGGGGGGTTGGGGGGTGTGCGCAGTTTTGTCGAAAGCAAAGCAAGCTAAAAAACAAAGCAAGCGAGATGGGTCTTCACTGTCAAGCATAATCCCGGGGGGTGCAGCCGCGGCTCCTCCAGACAAGGTGGCTACGCCCTTACCCCTCACAATAATCTAGAGCTTTTGGTATAACTGTTGAATTTAGCCCTCATCCCTCATAATAATCTAGAGTTTTTGGTATAGTAGTAGAGACTTTAGACTTTAACA
Organism: Iris macrosiphon; assembly: GCA_036927795.1. Lineage (NCBI taxonomy): Eukaryota > Viridiplantae > Streptophyta > Magnoliopsida > Asparagales > Iridaceae > Iris > Iris macrosiphon. Next base: position 150,609,377 of record JAYESA010000014.1, read on the forward strand.
TAGTACCAGAGAAACCCAGATTCGATCAATCACACATTTTCAAGTTGGTTTTACAACAACAAAAAAAAACTATACCTCTGTAAATCCCGCACTCAACCCATAAAAATGGGTTTTTAACCTCTGGGGATGTGTCATATAAATATATAACCCTCGTCCTTCACCAATACTTCAAAGTTTTAGTGTAGTTGTAGGGACTTTAATAGATACAAATAAAATAAGGTAATAGTGGTGCTTGATAAACATTGAACAAAGAAACAGACATGGGAAGGAAGTCAGTGCAATGGAGAATCTGCTATTTCAAAAGATGTGACAATGGAAAGAAAACTAACAAAATCAAGAAAAGAATCAACTCCTGAACCCAAAAAAATAAAAAATTACTACTAAAGAAGATTACATCGCCCATAATCAATCCTCACGAAAAAGTCAAAATCCCAAAATTCTACACCTTTCCTCTCTTTTCTGAAAAAGTAGGTAGTACCATAGGCAAGTGAATCATGTCCTATCTTCTTAACTGGTTGTCCGGTTTGGGTTGAGGTAGGGGCAACTTGAGTTGAATTCTTGTTCCTAGGTAGACTGTTGCAGGTTTCGGATCGACCCTTCCCTGGGAAAGATTGGCTTAACGTCTGATGGTAAACTGTACATTCCCATCAAGCAGGCAACAACACCAGGAGTGTTGCGGTTGTCATTTGTTCTTTTTGACATTTCCTCAAAGATCAACTTCTTACTAATTGTTCCATTTGGAAAAATGTTGGCTTTGGAGGATTGTCGTCTTACTTGGCAAGAGTACTATTAAATTGAGGCATGTATGTATGTTGTAGCATGGTACCTCAGTAGAGAAATCCGTTAACTAATGGAGATGTTGCAGGTCAATGGAGATGTTGCAGGTCACTATAGTAACAAAATAAAGAGTTGAATTCCAGAATTAACACTCTTAATAAACAACTATGTTCACTCCCAAGCCCGGCCCGGCCCGGCCCGGTTTGGCCCGGTCCCAAACCCACCGTGCGCGGGCCATGTGCCGGACTTGGCTTAGATTTTCACCCTTAGGCCCAGTCCGGCCCATTATATTGCATGGGCCTGAGAGGCCCGGCCCGGGCCACCCAAATTTGGATTGGGCCCTACTTGACAGCTCTAGTAGGAACCTATATTTATAGTCTAAAACCCAAATCCTAAAACAAATACTACAATCAAATATTTCTTGATCACCAAAAAAATAATCTTAAGCTATCTAAAACTTAAATAAGCATAATCCTTTAAACAAACTTGAATCAATCTTAACAATCTCCACTTTGACTCATGTTTATCCAATCTCATGATCATCAAAATTTCATAAACGAACCCATAAAAAACATTATATGCTGATGGGATTGCAACTTTGTACCACGACATAGGGGTGAGCAATATTCGGTTTTTAACTGCAAACCGAACCGAACCGAATTCGTAGTTCGGTTCGGTTTTTAAAAAAAACGGTTCAGATTTCGGTTTTGAATTCAAAAAAAATCTGGTTATTAGGTCGGGTGTCGGGTTTGGATTTCCAAATTCGAACCGAACAGAAAACCGATCAGTAGTGTAGGTTCAGTCCATATAAAAGAGAGAAAATTATAGCCCTACTTAATATCTTCTCTCTCTTCTCATTCATTTGCGGCTGACGCCTCTTTCTACCTCTTCTTAGAAAAAAATTCCAACCCTACTTAACATCTTCTCTCTCCTCCCATTCTTTCTGCGGCTGTCGTCTCTTCCTTCCTTCCTCTCCCTAGAAAAAAACCTAACTCAACAATTGGAGGCGCACAGCGCTGCCTTTAGGAACTCCGACTGGTTCTAGCGGCAAAGGAGGCGCGGCACCTTGGAGGTCTGATGGAGGGGTTGGCGAGATCGGGGGCTGTGGTCCGGCGAGGTTCAGGCGGATCTGGATGGGATCCCGGTGCTGATGGTTGCGCTTGACACTGAGGTGGGGGTGCCGGAGCTTGTAAAAGTCCGCGCAAGCGTCTGACAGCGGGCACTGAGATCCAAAATGCGGGCTTGTCACGCCGCTTGTCGAAAGGGCGATCGAGTCTGCTTAGCAGCGGGAAAAACTAAAAAACGACAGGAGGTCGTAGATGAAGGCGGTGGGAGGCTAAGGATTGACCGGTAGGAAATACTTAGTGCTACAGGCCAGAGAAGAGTATAGTGTAGGTGATGATTTGTTTTTGTTGTGTACTGATATTTTGTTTTTGTTTTGGCTAATTTGTTTTTGGTGGAAAATACTTGGTGCAACAGATCAATGGAAAATACTAAGTGTACTGATGTTTTGTTTTTGTTTTGGCTAATTTGTGCTAAATACTTCAAATTTGTGTTAATTACTGCTTAAAAAGAAATAGCAAATTAGTTTTTGACACAATTTTCACCAATTTGAGTATTTTCACAAATAAATTTTAACAGAAGTAGTTTTTTTTTTAATTTGATAAGTTAATGGTTATTCTTGGATTTTTTTTTTTGAAAAGAACAAGCAGAAACTTAAGCAATTCCCGGACCTTAGAAACCGAACCAACCTAAAACCGAACCGTTTTAATTCAGTTCGATTTTCAGTTTTGAACATTACGATTTAAGGTTGAGTCGATTTTTAAATAAACGGTTCGGTTTGAACCGAACCGTTGCTCACCCCTACCACGACATCGTCCTAGCATACCAACAAAATTGGAACTAAATAATGACGCTCAATCTCAACAATCCAAGTCTCTCACTCAGATCGCATCCCTTAGCATATCAATGTCGAACCCCTTAAATCCAAAAAAAAAAAGGTCGAACCCCAAGCCATTACAATCGTCCCTCTTGCAGACAACAATATTTTAACATAAAACACCAAAACTACAATCCCATAATAAGTAAATACCAAAATCACCAAAACCAAAAATAGAACCTCCATCACCACCATCAACAGCAAAATCTTCATCATCACACTATCAACAGCAGACTAATCATTACCGTCAGCAACAAATAGTATCCAAACCAGAAACATCCAGAAGCATGGAAAGAAACAAGCAACTCCGCCTTCAATGAAACTCGAACACCCTTTTTTCTTCATCCTCCACCTTGCACGCTCGTCGAGATCTCAAAAAAAATCGTTGTCACATTTCCCACCATCATCTTTGGAACTCTTTCATTGATCATTGTCGCACAATTATTGTATTAAATCTGAAACCTCGCTCTGATAAGCTTGTTACGAAAAAATATACGACAATATAAAAAAAAAATTAACAAAACCAAGAAAACAATAAACTCCAAACCCAAAAATTAAAAATTTACTAACAAAGATTATGCTCTCATAATCCCATCAACCAATCAAACCCCCAAAAATCCTACAGCATTTCCTCTCTTTTCTGAAAAAGAATATTTATAGCCTAAAACTCAAATCCTAAAACAAATTCATCCTAAAACAAATTCTCCAAATCAAATATTTCTTGAACACCACGAAACTAATCCTAATCTATCTAAGACTTAGATAAATATAACCCTTTTAAATAAACTTGAGCCAATCCTAATAGAATCAGAGCAGTCCCAACCCGTGGAGGTCACTCCGAAGTCGGGGCAAGCATAGGGTATATTGGAAATTATAACGTAGTAATACATTATGCGGGTTATAAGCTTCTCTTTCGCATTTGTAATAGCGTCAAACAATTGTTGATGGAGATATTCAATGAACTTCATCGTCATTTAAGCTTTTCCCTTCACAATTAGCAAAAGGCTTTGAAACCGACCATCAAACTGACAACAAAACTTTGTGTTGGCACCAACTTTCTAGCCAAGGCTATGAACGGGAGCAAGCTTTGTCCAATACCAGTAGGTAGGTAGGTATACCTACCTTTTTACGCATGCAATTGAAGCTCATGCCACAAAGGAGCACCAAAGGATCTCAAGAATACTTAGAGACAAACTTAACCAACAAAAAATTATGTTTTTGACCATTCTTCTTAAGAAATTTAATTGTATACAGGCTATAGCCTGAATCATAGTTTATAGAACCTCTTTGTTTGCTCAATACATTTTTCCACTAATAACTTCCACATCATAAGACAGAAACCAAGTCTTATTCGACTGTTGACTGAAAGTATCCTGCCACTTGTGAGACAATTTTTGACAGATAAATGCCAAGCCGTGAAGAGCCATCAATGAAAATTGAAATTGTCCAGTTAAATACCCTTTGGAGAAGATACATTTAGTTTATGCAAACACTAAAATCATGGAAAATTCCATAGTTGAAAGAAGAGCCTTATTTTACACCTTACAATGGTAACCAAGTCTGTGACACTTGGCCTGAATAGTACGAAAGCATGGATAGGCATTCCAATTGGGATAACATTTGTCCAACATCTTTATAAGTTTTAGCATTTAAACTACAAGCTTGTCTCAACTTACCTACTACAAACCAAGGTTCAAAGTATCGGTATCGTAATCGGCATCGGACCATTCCTATGAGTATCGGTAGTATCGGCGGTTTCGGATCGGAGTATCGGATTTTTTGGTATCGGAAAGCAAACAACTATTAGTAAATTATTAACATTTTAGAAAATATATTTTATACATTTATGCATAATTTAAAGTATTTCTAGTGTTGTTTCTTAGTATTTTGAAATTAAATAAAATAGTACTCACCCTTGTCGATTGATTTATATGCGATAGATAAGTTCCTCTTTTATATGCTTTTACAACATTACTATGCTTTTACACCCTTACTAATTGGTCTTTTTAATACAATTTTCTTTGCCGAATTGAACGGAAAAGAGACCACTAATGTCGGTATCGGTCATTATCGGGTATCGATCGGTATCAGATCGAGATATGCCAAACCGTATCGGTATCGGCCGTATCAGATCGGTATCGGCCGATACTTCAAACTATGCTACAAACCCCTAGGCGCTAGGCGTCGGGTGCCCCACCGATGCCCGCCTGGTCCCCCCGACACCCTACTATGCATGTTTTGGGGTTTTATAGACATTTTCTACAATTTTCAGTAGGTTTCTTTTTGGATTTTTTATTTTTTGATCCATCTATATCTAGGCGTCCGCCTAGGCGGACTAGGCGCTAGGCGGAGGGTGGCCGCCCAACTATCGCCTAGCGCTTTTCACAACCTTGGGACCTCATGGACCATGGTTATTTATATCCCAGCCTAAGAGAGAGGCTTTGTCCATCTTTATTTATAGTAATGTTTCCATTTGCACTTTAGTTTCCAACCGATGTGGGAATTGAAGTTATGTTGTAATAAATTTCTCATCCAAATCTAGAAAATAGAAAATATATACAGGTTGATTCATGTCAAGTCGAGTACAAAAAGTCGAGCCGAGTACTGGTCGAGCTTCAAGCTCACAAGATGAGCATCCTATATTCCAACTCTGCTTGTTAAGGTAATTGAGCTCAATTGCATGTTCGACTCGGCTCATTAATGGAATCAAGTCGAGCTTGTAATGGAATCAAGTCGAGCTTGTCAGCTGCTCTGTTAATTTGCAGCCCTGACTACCATTATCATTTTCCATTGAACAAAAAATAAGGTGTACAATGAAAGTCTCACTCAGTTCACAATATATTAAAAGTAATGTACTTTAAAGAACTTTCCACACACCTGTAGTATCTAGGCTTGGGGAGATTGGAATAACGCCAACATTAGAGACAGCAGCATGTGAAGATCTGAACCCAAGAACACCACAAAATGCACCAGGTATTCTTACACCACCAATGGTATCAACACCTATATACACAATAAACATCCAACGTTAACAACCAGTTTATGCAAGTAGTGCAAACCAAAGTTTCAGCAGCATGAACTAATAAAATTCTGCAAATAATTTTGTTTCTACTTGACCATTTCTTAAACATTACATTATGGACATCGAAAAAACAAGGTACAGAATACCTGAAGAAATATAAATTTTGAATTATTTAACTTGATTAAGATATATAATTGAGCATGTCAAGACTGGATTTTCTACATAAAGACTTCAGGGTAATTCAAATGAATGGTACAACAATGACAAACATAACAAAGTTGACCAACAGGCCTTGTTGCCTCGACACAAACATCAAGTAGTGAACAAGGTTGAGTAGTGAACAAGGCTGTCAGGATCTTGCAGTTAACAACTTGGACCAGGATCATGAAGCTCTCTTCAAGAAAATCAGACATGGGACCAGGATCAGAAAGGATTTTACCTATGATCTACAGCCATGGGTGCCAATACAAGAAATTCCAAAATTAATGATACGGAACATGGTTTGTGTGAGCATCTGTTTGCTCTCTGTGTGTGTGTTGATCAAGGAATTAACATAACTGAAACCCAACACAAATTTTGCTCTCTCTCTCTCTCTCTCTCTCTCTCTCTCTCTCTCTCTCTCTCTCTATATATATATATATATATATATATATATATATATATATATATATATATATATATCAACGGTTAAGATTAGATAACTTAAATAAGATCCAACAGTTGTGATCATGGGGATGCTTGGGGGATACAAAAACGGGGGGATCCCGATCCCTCCTCATATATATATTGTACTAGATTTTTTACTTTGAATAATAAGCTTAGCATTTATTGCATATATGCCCTAGCTTTAGGGGGAGTGTTATACAAATCAATGTATATTAGCTTATTGGGTAGGAACTAGGAACACATTAATATACTACTATCCAATTCTACTCCATTTGGGAAATTTCTTAGTTATGTTTTTGATGAAAGCAAGACTTGCCGAGTCTGAATCTGAAAAACTTAATCATAACAAAAAAAAATTGTTGCGTTTGAGGAATTTTTGATTTGCTAGAGAATGTCTCTATTACACAATAATGTTTATGCTTACAAGTAGAGAAGTTTACCACTCAACAAAAATACAAAGCAAGCAATTTTGACAAATCCAAGATGGACGTACCCTAATCTTTTTGGTGATCCAAACCGGTAGGGCTGAAAGGTGGGTGATGCAAAAGGAAAAGATATTTAAGGTGATTGGACATTGTGATACAGAAGGAAAAATTAAATCTCAAGGTTATTGGATGTTGCTGGTGTAATGGTAGGCACCCATTGTACTTCATAGTCAACCAATAAAATTATTTTCAATTATCTGATATTATCCTTTTAATTTCAGGGATCTTGTCCGTCTACTCAGACACGCTCATGGACTCGGGCAAATCATCAAGGTGTCAACTTCGATGTTGTTAGTTGTCCTCCATCGGCCTCATTTTGGAGGCAGTACCATCGACAAAATATGCTTCCGCTACTGTATGGCATCTTCCCTACATAACTTTCCTAGTAATTTCGTTTGCTGAGATTTTCTTTTAAGGCCTATATAATGGCCTCTAGTATAATTGACTAAGTTAATTTTGATCAATACCTTTTTTTCTCAACGAATTTGGTGGTTTGTAGTATTCCTGGATTCAAAGAGCTCTGTGTGTTCAAAAGTTTGAATTTCGATTCGGGTAGATCGAGGAATCGAGCATCTATTATCACGATGTTTCAACAACAATTTTCACCCAAACATCATTATGCTGCCTCTACGCCATTTTCCCATGGGTCAAAACCAACTACTATCAAAGTCAAAAGACGTACAAAAATCCAATATATGGTTTTGTGTTGTCTCGACGGGATGCTCAAATGTCCGGATATCATGTACCGGTGCATTCCTTATAACACCTCAGTATTCCTTGGTGTATGACTTTATATAAGACCACTTTACTAACAAATTGAGTAGAGATCCTAACCATTAGATTTGGAGTTGTATGTTTCGCATACAGATCTTTCTATGAGCAATTTGAGGTTAATGTTAGAGATGAGAGTATATGAGGTAGACATGGCCATTTTGATATTTAGATGGCTGAGGAAGGAAACAAGAGAGAGCTACGGGATATATACTGAAATGAATTTAAACAGCTACGGTGTCTTAACATTATGCCATGGCTCATTTTTAGCAAAATTTGGGATTATTTTGCTAGGGAACATTGTTATGGAGGACTTATGTCATTATGTTTGTTGAGAGGGGGAGTTCAGATAAATCAGAAGTAAGTATCCGTTTCTTAGTCTGTCGCTGCTAACATGTGATATAAGGTTGGAAGGATCCACACTTCGTTAAAATTATACAAGCAGATGGAGAAAGAGAATAGCACAAGAAATAGTAGGGCGCTTTAGCTATATCACCATAGGATAGCCAAAAAGTAAGAGAATGCAACAACCAACAACTTTAGTGATATGAACAAGAAATGGTAGGGCGCTTTAGCTATATCAACATAGGATAGCCAAAAAAAGTAAGAGAATGCAACAACTTCAACAACTTTAGTGATACGAACAAAGTAGACATGTTATGAACTTTTGATTCATAGAACACCTCCATAATAAAACTTGGGTCAATCCCAAGGTAGTCAAAGACGCAAGGCGCACTAGAGCCGCAAAGGGTCCAAATCGCCCGAGGCGCAAGGCGCACTTAAGGCGTGCGCCCGAGCGACGTGAGGCGCAAAAATTATATATATATATATATATATATTCACATCGGATTTCTATATTGATAAACATGTGTGCTTCAAATTCTCCCATGTCTAGGTTGCAATCACTTTGAATTGAGTGAGAGAAAAAACAATAGAAAAAAAGTACATCAGTTCAAAAAACAGTCTAAAAACAGTACAACAGTTAAAAAACAGTCTAAACATGTTATTTTTTTCACAAGATTTTCAAGGCGCGTCTTAGCTATTCCAAAGCGCTCGGAAAAGGCGCACCTAGGCGCGCCTTAGGTGCGCCTTAAGAATTGCGCCCCGCCTTGAGTGCCCTGAGGCGCTGCCCCTACGCCTAGGAGAAAGGCGCGCCTTTGACTACACTGGTCCATCCATCTGAAACACGAAATGTGCATGACATGTGTAGATACGTACGAACTTGTCCATTTTTATGAATTATAAAGTGTTCATAAGATGAAGAGTATAATCCTTCTTTAGGATATACTCTAAGTTCTCAATATACTTGCTAGTTTTGTACATGTTAAGTTCCTTACAAAACTACTCAAAAATTTAATCGCATACATAATACTCGAGCTAGAAATATGAATGTTGATAAGTATAATATGAATGTTGATAAGTATATGTGGGTGTCGGTGGGTGTGTGGTTGTGTCCTCATGTTCATATTTTTTTGAGAGAGTCTCAAACTCCCAATATCCACTTGAAATCACGAGACCTACGTCAGAGCCACTAATCTTCGATTAAATGTAATTAGTCAATGCTAATCGAGATTAATTTTTGGATTCCTAATAGGTTTATTTTAAATCAATATTTTCAACCTCAAAATAAATTTTATCGGGCTCTTTTTGAGTTAAATTCCTATCTAGGTAAAAAAACGAAGAGAATCCCTTCATGACGATATGCAATTAAGTAGGGCAGAAAATCGCAATCTATATCATAAATCATGTTATGGTCCTGCGGAAGACTATAGTTTAACCTAGTTACCGTCTCTAATAGTTTTAGACTTTTTATAAAGGCACTACAAAAGTTAATCAAGGCTAGCAAGTTTTTTTTTCTTTTTTTTACAAGTTTTCTACGTAAAAATTTACTCAGGGCTAACCCAAAAATTTATTTAGGACTCCCAAAAGTTTATTTAGGTCTGTTAAAATTTTGACAGTCCTATATTGAAGACAGTCCATTGAACATCATATTTTACTTAGATTTGTCAATATTTTGAAAGTTCTGCCTATTGGAAGGACTGTCAAAATTAAATAAAAAAAATTGACTAGCCATGAGTAAATTTTTGAGAGGAAAACTTATATAAAAAAAAAATTGCCAGCCCTAATCAACTTTTGCAACGCCCTGATAAAAAGTCTAGTTTTATCGAATATGTAAAGTAGTAGTCGCTGTGCTTAGCAAGTCCCGAAGTTCCATTGTATATTTTGTAGCTTTGTTGAGCACTAACATAACCTATAAGAAACTCACCCAAGGAGAAGTCCACTAGACCACCAGCAACAGCTACCGCCGCGCCGCTCGAACAACCTCCGGGAACCCGATCAGGAGCCGCCGGGTTCGTCGGCGTACCGTAATGCTTGTTCTCACCGCTCATCGACCTAGCACCGAACACACAACCCATCAAAAACAATATCAAGAACAGCAACAGCAAAGAAAAAACAAGATTCCCACCTAGACGCCAGGTCTTCCTCGACGACGGTCTTTCCGACGCAGGTGGCTCCACCCTCGACGAGCGCGGCGACCGAGGCAGCAGTTTGCGCCGCGGGCTCGGCGGTCCTCGCGCGGTCGGGATCGCCGAGCCCGGTCACGTGGCCCTCGATGTCGAACCTGAAATAGGAAGAAGAAGAACATTATAACAAGAAATTGAGTGATGAGAATTGGGGGATTGGTTCTTTATTGTTATTATTATTTACACGTCGGAGACGGCGAAGGAAAGGGGGGAGAGGGGGTGGGGGGCTTTGGGAGGGGCCGGCTGGGGAGGGGGGAGGAGCTGCAGCCTCTCGACGAAGGCGCCGAAGTCTTCCTTAACCGCCCGCTTCAGCCTGCGGGTCGCGAGGAGCACGCCCGCGATTCCCAGGCTCAGAAGGATCCATAGATTCGAAGAAGAGGACATCTCTGCTTACTATTCCTTCTCTCTTTGTTTCTTTATTTGATTTGCGAGAAATATGTGTAGTTCGAGGAAGAGGAAGTTGAGAATTTTAGAAGGAAGATACTTCCTACGGGGAGAAGGAAATGGGGGAAGTTTGGATAAACCCGGGGGTGACCTCTATAGAAACCTTATGTGGGATTTGTGGGATTTGTGTATAAGTATTTTTTTTTTTTTTTTTTTTTTTATTTGTGGGATTTGTGTATAAGTATTTATCCCACACGCACCACCACCACACCACCACCACCACCACCACCATTTTTTTTATCCATATTCAGGATGAACTGCACAATATTTTCATAATATATAAGTTTTTTGACGAAACCGTTCAGTCATGACGGTCAACTGCTTTGACCAAAAAAATTGACCAAAATGTCCCTCTCATTTCTCTTTCCTCTCATCCCTCCGTCGCGGACAGGCTGACGCCGTCGTCGCACCCCCCCTCCCCCGGCTCCCCGCCAACGTCGTCGCTCCCCCCTCGCCCCCTCCCAGCCACCGGGTCCCCTCCCTGTCCCCAGCCAACAGCAGCAGTCGTTGCCTCGCGCGCACCGCCACGCTGCTTGTCGCTGCTCGCGCGTCGCCGCGCTGCTCGGACACCACTTCTATTGCTATTGTTGTGGAGGAGCAGGACGGGGGGGGGAGGGGCTGTTGTGGGGAGGGGGGCAGTGGCGGGGAGGGTGTCACTACCACGTTCCAAAAACCGGGATAATTTTGACTTTTTATGTGTATTTGATATTGTGTGTATTTAAATTAAATAATTGCATAAGATGTGTATTTATAAATATATTATATATTGTGTTCTTAATGTTGAGCTAGTAGACTTGACCTAAAAGCCCACTAGATGAACACTTGACCGAAATGTAGGTTATGAATATAATTTATATTATTTAGGATTTAATTATTGAGGTTGTAATTAATTACCGTAATTTTATTTAATTGTTGTACCTTGCCGTTGCTTCGATATTTGGAGCGCTACCCTAGCTTTTGCCTTCCAACAAATTTCACAACCTTGTCCTAGACGTGCCCGCCTTCCATTCTGACATTTTTGTAACTCATAATCATGCTCTCTTGTGCTTCACTTTAGCCGCATAATATTTATCGCGGACGTTTATTTAATTCCTAAATAAATTCTAATTTTGTATCGTTGTGCGTTCCAATCAAAATTGGAGGCAATCTTGGCCCATTTTTCGTGCAACCCAAATTAGAGTAATATTTTGTTCTGAGTCTTCTTCATTAATGATATTTGTGTCCCAACCTAATTTTGGCCCCATGTACTCCTAATTAATTTTTGAACACAGCTTGCATTTATTTTTAATTAAATTGGGGATACCATTTTGACTAATCCCGTTGAATCCCGACTTAATCCAAATACCCCACTAATTAAGCCCATACCAAACACACAACGCCTCCTCACCCTACAAAAACCAAACACCAAATCGCCCACCAAATTTTCATCATTTCATGTGTCTGTACAAATACCCAAATTTAAGGGGGCTAATTTGCAAATACTGCATTATGTGTCAACACCCCATTGGTTCAAACCAAATGGAGAAGCCCTAATATTGACTAATCAACTCAACCCTCATCCTTACATGAATGAATTCCTTCATGTCAAATCATGACCACCCATTTAAGATGGGTGCATCATCACCATTCATTTCCCACTCACATATCCTATTTAATGTCCCCTCAAGGCCCTCTTCCCAACCAAGCCCTAATCCCCAAACCTAGGGAAGCCCCATCTTCTCTCACCTCACTCCTCCCTCTTCTCCAACGTAGGAAGAAAAATTTCCTTTCTTCTTCTCTTCTTCTTCTTCCCTTCTTCTTCTTCTCCTTCTTTTTTTAAAATTTAAAGGAATGGGGGAAATACACTTATACCCATGTTCATCCCCGGCCGGCTGAGCCCCGACCCCGCTGCCAGCCCCGGCCTGCAACTTTGGCTCCCGGCTCCCCCATTCTTCCCCGGCCACAGCTCCGGTCAGCTGACCTCAGCCAGCGTCGAGCCCGCTCCGGTCACGACACCCCAGTCGAACCACCCGCTGCATCTTCTCCACCCTGCCAGCTCCTCGACCCGACGGCCACTCCCTGTACTCCGGTCCGGGTCAGCCGTTCACCACCATCGTCATCAGCAGTCTCGACCACCCCCGTACTACCACCGAGCAGCCCGCCTGAAACTCTCGACCCCGGCCAACTCCCCCTCGCTGCACCTCCGTTCACCACCACCACAACCACCAACTGTTAACTCCTCCCGGCCGGCCAACTCTGGCACCCAGCCCGGTCGACTTCCCCATCTCAACCTCAGCCGAGTCTCCCTACACCAGTACCACCACCCCGCAGCGCAGCTGACCCCCTGTTGTCCCCCTACTCCGGCAGCATCAGCCCCGAGTCTTCCCCGACACCCTCAGTTGCATCCCCGGTGGCCTCCGGCTGCACTCGAATCACCACCACCTCGCCATCGTCGACGACTTCGTCATCCTCCTCGTCATCGTCGTCTTCGCTAACCCCGTGCACGCGCTCAGGTACGACTTCTCCCCTCACGTACGCGTGTACGTACGTATGTATGTTATATACGCATTTGGGTAAAATTTGTGTGTAGGTATGTATATAGTATATCCCCTATTAGTGTATATATACATATATACATATATATGTATATATATATATCGTATAATTCTCTATTTCAGTATATACATGTATTCAATATATATTAGTATATTAGTATTAAATAATATATGTTAGTACGTATTTTAGTACGTATTTTGGTATATATATATATATAATATATATATATATATATATATATATATATATATATATATATATATATATATATATGTATTTTGGTATGTATATATATATATAGCATATATATAATTGTATTGGTATATATATATGTACTTATAAATGTATTTTGGTATATGTGTTAAATGTAGTATACGTACTTGGTAAATATATATGTATATATTTTCAACATACGTATTCTTTTGTATATATAGATATTGGTCGTTATATATTTATATAAATATGTGGCATATATATTTTTAAGACATATATATATATATATATATATATATATATATATATATATATATATATATATATATATATATATATATATATATATATATATACACACACGTATTGTATTGTATACATTGATGTTCATTGGTACGAAAATAGATATGTGTATATATGTATCCTTTAAATAAAAATTAATACTTGTATACATATAACATATATAGAGAGAGAGATATACAATACAATACGTGTGTATATATATATATATATAGGTACTAGGCGACCCAAGTGTAATTACGGATACCCCGTCTTTACACATGACCTTGTGACCCTGTGAATGTTAATTGACTGCCACATGTACGCTGACGTACTGGCGAGCCCCGTATCATTTTGACCGTCTGTTTTGCACAGCAATCACAGACGCGACACCCGTGCAACTTGACGCACACTGACCCTAGTTGACCAGTGTCATACCTGGCATTGCCCATGAGTTCAATGTATTATGATTGTGTGTTAGTGTAGTGTCACTACCACATTTTCTAGGAAAGGATATTTTAGTCATTTGGTAATTAATTAAATATTGTGCATGATAAATTTTATTTATTGTATTATTTATTTATTATTAGCATGTTAGATTTATTTTTGGACTTGTGTTAGTGGACCAACTAGTTTAGTTTAGACTCATGGACCAACATTTAATTCTAGTTAGAATTGAGCCCAATAATTAGAAGCCCAATTATTAGGAGGATGATTAATTATGTTAAACCCATTAGACTAGAAGCTTCCCTCCTTAATTAATTTTTTCATGAGAGACCCCAAGGGGTATTTTAGACTTTCTATAATAGCTTGAGGGAGGGGGCAAGTGAGGCCTATATAAATGGGATAAAAACTTTTTCTCTCTTCATTTTTCATTCCAAATATAGATCTAGAAAATTTTCTCAACCAAATTCCTACCAAATTTCCACCCAATTAGTTCCCAAATCACCATTAGAGGCTATTAGAGTAAGGATCTACAAGAAGGAAGCATGGATCTACAAAGAGCAGCAAGGATCTACAAGTTGGAGGCCAATTTTACCAATTTTGGAGGTTTCATTAGGAATTCATCTCCCAATAGGTATAATTCAGTTTTTTCCCTTAATTTAGGTTCTAAATCTGAGATTTAACCATAAAAAATCAACCCATATGCATAGGCTACCCATAGGTTTTGATTTTGTGTTCATAGGAGGTCTATTGAGAAAGTTATGGTACTTTTTGTGTCAATTTTTGGAGAATTCCGAAATTGACATTTGTTGTGTGTGTCAATTGGTCCTATAGATCAATTTGGCATGTGCTTGTGTGTTTGGGGCTAATGTCCTGTCCACAATTGGGTACGTGTAGGTCGTATCCCATCAATTTGGTGATACGTGTTAATTTGGAGATTTTCTCTCCGATACGGGATTTTGAGCATGACACGGACACGTAGATTTATATTTGACTCTTCGTATTGTTCATAAATAATATATATGACTTGTTCGTGTCCTTCGGAGTACGTTTGGATGTGTGGTGGACTCGTGTCGCATGCGTATCCTAAATCTAGTGGGATACGGGGTGATACGGTCCATGTATGTGCAATTTAATTGTAGATCTAATTCTTTTGTGTTCTTATTTCATGGAGAAGTGTATATATATATATATATATATATATATATATATATATATATATATATATATATATATATATATATATATATATATATATATATATATATAATATTGTGTATATATATTTATGTAATGTTGTGTCTTAGATCTATGTACCTATGCATATACTATATGTGTATATTTATTACGTAGCTATTTTTCTACATGTAGATATATATTTATAAGTGGTAGTATATGTATATATAATATAGTAGATATATTTATATGTGGTTATATATATAGTTATATTATATATTGTTATGTATTTATATAGTGTATGATTTTATATACGTATACATATATGTATAGTTATATATACATATTAATATGTATGTGTGTGTATGTTACTATGTGGTATTTTATACAATTTACTATGTATAAGTGTATGTATAGTTATATATATAGTTTTATATATATATTATATAAATATATATTGTGGGTTATATATATGTATTTAAATATATATTGTATAAATATATATTATGGGTTATATATATGTATTTAAATATATATTATATAAATATATATAGTGGGTTATATATATGTATTTAAATATATATATATGGTAATTAATATATATATAAATATGTTCCTAATTGCTATTTGTATTATACTATATATGTATATATTTAGTTGTAGCACATAATATTATTGAGTAAGTTAGTATATTTTAGTTATCAATGGTTATGAGTATCTTTTATATATTATATATTTTTAGGTATGTATGTACGTATATACGTATTAATAGTTAGTGTGTAGTTGGTAGTTAGTATTTATTCTATTAGTACATATTAGAGTTATATTGGATTGATATATGTAGTTATTATTGGGTAGTTAGTACATATATGAAGTTTTGGCAATTACCTTGAGATACCAAGGTAAGTATCAAGATATACCAAGGTATGAGTAGTAGGTATTAGCATAGTAATATGATAGTTATAAACTAATTATGGGTTAGTATTAAGGTGACTAAAATAAGGTATATAGTATGGTATAAATACTAAATACATGGTAGTTTATAGTTATAGTTGGATAGTTAATATATATATACTAGAGTGACATTACCTTGAGATACCAAGGTAAATGTCAAGGTATTAAGGATACCCAAGGTATTGGGTTTTGGTTTCAAGATAGAGGTTTAGTATTGCGATACCAAGTTGGTTCAAAACCAAGATAATCATTTAGCATTTGTAATTATAATTTATATATTTAATATTGCTTTATTATAGATATGTGATATTTATCTATTGTTTGCGTATCCTGAGATACGGTATCTTAGTATCCTAAGTTGTAGCTTGTATGACCTAGATTCATAGTGTATGAGCCCAATATTTTGAGTTAGACTTATGCAACCTAGAAATAGGTAGTTGACCATAATTGACCATAGTTTGACCATAGTTTGACCGGTTTGACTTAGAGTTGACCTAGTTTGACTTTTGACTTAGAAATGACTTTATGACCTAGAAGTTGACTAGTTTAACTTATTTTCTTCAAGATCCTTGTATTAATACAATATTCCATAGATAGGTTTGTGTGACACCAGTTCGGATAGTTTGACATTCATTGCTCTGGACCGCAGGCGAGTAAATTTCTCTAATTATTTTTAATTCATAATATTGTATATATGCATGTTCTATAATTGTATACATTGATTTTCGATACAGTGATTTCACGGACTGGTGCTATATGGATTCCGTCAGGAGGTGTTATCCCCTACCGTGTGCAACGGGTACCCAGTCACATGTATTTCATCGTGTGCATCGGGTATTGACTTTCATGTGCTTCTTGTGCATCCACTATTTCGTGTGCTAGTGTGACTATATCGTGATCATGTACGTAACGTGTCGTGATTGGATCCATGAGTATTGGCTGGGGAGGGGGAGTAGGAGTTGGTTATGTGATCAAAGCCCTCTTGATCTCATGTGCATGTCGATTATACACCTCACGTATAATGGAGTTACCTTTATACCTCATGTGCAATCTAAACCGATCACATAACGAACTTACACTTTAAAACACATAGTTAGTATTCTTGTTCTCTACTTGCAGTTATTTCTCGTATTTACTTCCAGTTGCTATTGTGCTTATTGCCTGTTCACCATGTATTGTATATTCTTTCTACTTGTGCATCTTGTATCTTTTTTTCTATTGCTTGTTATATATGCTCGATTATGTATTTGAAACTGCTTTTAGAGGTATGTACTTCGCTCCATTCCTGACTGAAAAATATTTTTCAGAGGATCCGAGAGATTGGTGTCTGACATACTATAGACTTCGACTTATAGATGGTGCAGACTTGGATCCACTAGTTCTGGAGTGATTGTCGAAAGGTTTATTCGGATTATTAGTTTTCATAGTTAGTCTCTTTAGCATTTTGGTACCGAATTTATTTTCGGCATAGAGTATGAGATTGGATATTATTTATATATATTGAATGGATAGTTATGTTAAACTTTCTTGATATCTTCTCGTGCTTTAGAATGTGATTGAGTTTTGTGTTGAGATTTTATTGGCAGACTTCATATTATTGTGAGATTTTAGATAGTATAGTAGACCAAGACAGCGTTCTACCACCGATTCTACGGCGTAGGTTGGGCGTTGTTTCCGACTTGCATCCCTACATCGGGTGCGGGTCGTGACACGTAGCGTCTGATGCAATATTTTTATGATGATATGTCTATAGGACTGTTGGTTCATCCAGGCGATACTCTGGAACAGGACATTGGTATTACCAGCTAAGGACCCAAGGTGAGTACATTCTCTGATTAGCTTCTTATTTATGATATCCCCTATGTTCATTATATCTAGTGTAAATATCCATATTCTCGACACGCTGGTTACACGGATTGGTATATCTGAATCTCGTCATGAGATGTTATTCCTTGTTTATGGTGTAGCTTGTACAAGTCTTGTTTCATTGATATCTTGTGCATGTACATACACTGATTTTCGGAGAGAATTGCTACCTTCCTAGGGAATCCCGTGCCATAGCGTACCATGGTTGGATCTACTATACCAGTCAGGGTGGGGAGTATTTTAGTGTAGATATGTGATCATACCCTTCATGTACAAGTCTTGTTCACATGTTAGTGTTGGTCATACACCACACGTATGACTAGCCAGGCCTTTATTCCTGTACAAGTTCCCAAGCCGATCACATGTTAAAGCTAGTACTCACACACTTAGTCATAGTATTCTTGCTCATTGACATATTGTTCTTTCCCGCATTTACTTACAGTATTTCCTTTGTTGTATATCTCTCGTACATGTACATGCATCTTGTATATTTCCATCTATTTACTGCTACATAGCTTATATCATTGATATAGAACTGCTATTAGAAATGTACTTTGCTCCTTCCTGACTGGAAATATTTTTTCAGACTATGCCTTAGAGGACCGCTGTCCGACACTTTATGAACCACAGGGTGAGTAGCTGCAGACTTGGACTTGGTAGTTCAGTTGTGATTCCGGGAGGTCTAGCCAGAATCACTAGTTATCTTGTAAACTCCCTCGACCAGATTTCAGTAATTTAGGATTAATTTTAGCTAATTAGAATTTCTGTAACTTTTTAAAAATTATTTTGTTTACATATCCTATTGATTGTGCACCTGTACTTCAATAATTAATTAGAGCATTGCACTAGCTGTAATTCCCAAACAAAATTCACCTACCTGCCCTAGACTTATTAAACTAATTTTCTAATTTTTTGTACAACTCCCAGATGCTTAATTTTGAGCTTCGTTTGAGACGCACAAGTATCGTTACAAAAGTTTGTATTTAATTCCTATTTTATTTCTTGCTCTTTAACCATCTCTGTACCCCTAGAGATTAAGGACCAACAGGCACCTGTTTTATCCAGACAAAAATACGTTAATATTCTACTTTAAATATACTACAATTAGTATATTGGCACCGTAGTAAAATTATGGCCCTACCTGCCTCTAAATAATTATAGAACACCGTGCGCAGTATTTATTAAATAATAAATACGATGACCCGTATCACCAAGAAACCAGGCCCTACCCCTGCCCAGAATCACCCCCACCTCCTCAGGACCCTCCTACAGCTTTTCCCTCTCAATTCTGAGCATTTTAGTATTTTCTGGGAACAGGGAAATTTATCAGACAAATTGCGTAATTACGCAAAATACCTATTTTAGGACCTAATTGCAATTTATGAAATTTTAGGGGTTTTTATGCAAATTTCTAGTGTGAGGTGGCATCACCTCATTGGCTGGTGAATGTGGACCGCACACGTGTCATGTGGGACCCACATAAATATCCAAATGGCTGCATAAAAATCTAAAAATCCAAAATACCCAAAACACCCCTAAACTTCTCCCTATTTACTAAACTTGCCACTCCCCCTATATCTATAAAACCCGACCCCCTCCCCACTTCCAACCCTCACACCACCCAACTCCGGTCACCCCCTCCGACCAACTTTCGCCGACAGCCTCGCCCTTACCCCACCTCCCCTCCGGCCAAGCCTCACTCCCTCCGGCCACCGCCTCCGCCGCCTACGGCTGCCACAGACCCAACTCCACCAACACCAACACCCACAGCCACCACCACCCGAACCACATCCACCACCGCCTCCGGCCGTCGTCGACCACCGCCACCACCCCCAAACGCCTTGCCGTCACCTCCTCCACCGTTCCGACCAACCCCCTGCCACCCCCGACCACCACAGCCGCCGCCATCACCTCCACAGCACCCCGACCCCTCTCCCCGACTACACCACCACCCCCATCCCGACCGCCTCCAGCCACCTCCACCGCCACCGTAGACCCCCACCACCACTATCAACCTCTCCGTCACCATCTCCTCCGCCGATCCCCCGCCCTGCACCGACCGCACCACCGCCGCTGCCACCGCTGCAAGCCGGCACTGCTGCTGCTGCTGTTAGCTGCTGCTGCCGTTGCAGCCACCGCCACGGCCAACCGCCGCCTCCTCCGCCGCCGTGCTCCCGCCGGCGACGAGCCCAGGGCCCCACCTACCTGACCGGAACAGTACCCCCCCTCTAATGTACGTATAGGTATTATTTTATGTATACGTATGTGTATATGTATATATATATGTATATATTTATATATATTAATATACTATATATATACATTATTATATATAATTAATATTATATTATTATATAAATACTGTATAAATACAGTATTTATGTATTTATAATTTCTGTAATTTTTATTTTATTTATTTATTTATTTATTTATTTATTTATATATGTCTATATATATCTATATATATATATATATATATATATATATATGTAATTATATATTATATGTATGTAACTATATATATATAATATAAATACAGTATATATACTTAAATACTATATTTTATACAGTATGATATATATGTATTATTTATGCATTTTATTTTCTGTTATTTAACTATTATATATATATAT
The DNA here is from genome assembly GCA_036927795.1 of Iris macrosiphon. Classification (NCBI taxonomy): domain Eukaryota; kingdom Viridiplantae; phylum Streptophyta; class Magnoliopsida; order Asparagales; family Iridaceae; genus Iris; species Iris macrosiphon. Next base: position 150,630,106 of record JAYESA010000014.1, read on the forward strand.
ATATATGTAATATATATATATAATTTCTTTTCTTTCTTTATATATATGTATATCTATATATATATATTTAATTATATAACTATATATATATAATATATACTTAAATACTGTATTTTATACAGTATATAAATATATATTATTTATTTATAATTTCTGTTTTTTTTTCTTTTTTTATTTATTATATATACATAAATATATATATATATGTATATGTATATATATTTATATACATATATATTCTATATATATAATTATTGCTATTACTATATACCTATATATATATATTAAGTATATATATATTGTAATATATTATGTATATATATATTTTCCTTTCTTTTCTTATATATCTATATATATTTTTACATAGTATTTATTATATATATACATATAATATATATGTATATATATATATATGCCTTTCTTTTTATAATTATATGTATATATATACTATATCATATATATGTATGTATATATATAAATATATATATGTATGTTTAATTCCTGCATTTTTTTATTTTCTTTCATATATATATTTATATCTATATAATTATGTATAATGTATATATAATTATTATAAAGTATATTATATACATAATAATATATATATGTACATTTAAATTTCAGCATTTTTTCTCTTTTATATATATATATATATATATATATATATATATATATATATATATATATATATATATATATATATATATATATATATATGAGAATATATATATCTATATATGTATATATTACCTATTATATATACATTATTTATTATATCATATATATGTATGTATATATGTATCTTTTTCTGCTTTTCCCTTTCCCTTATATATATGTAAATATATATGTACTTATACGTATACCTATATGCTATATATATATATACTATATATGCTATATCTATATGTATTTATATATACTCTATATATGTATTTGAACCCTATATATATATATGTATTATGTGTATATATTTACATAAGAATATATACTATATATTTATGCCTTTTATTAAATTGGTATTTACGAATCCTGTAAACATCTTAAACAGAAAACATCTCCAGCACAGTCAGTGACCCCCTGTCACAAGGAGCCTCAGTCTTGACAGTGGGATCAGTTGTCCAGCACAGTCAGGAAGTAGGCAAGTATACCTTGCCAAGTTACTGTTTAAATTCAAGTACTGTTATATGCTATTTTCTTTCCTGAATTCCATATAACTGTGAGTACCTGAGCTTGCCTCAGGTACAGTCAACAGATACGTTGACACATAGTGTAAATAACTTAGTACTTTACAGACTTACCAACAACTGCGAGGATATCCTAATATCTTCCTAGACCCTATCACGGGAACACGCAACATGGTTGCAATACATATTGGGATGCGAGCTGCGTAATTGATTAGCTACCAGTACGTATGACATGCATCACGGCTTAGCATAAAATCAGGAAACTCAGAAAAAGTACGACTTGGCATTTAGTTACATTGGGCGGGAAAGATAACTAGTAGACGTATGGGACACCCCCTCCATGAGTCCTTATCCTTCGTACCATGCTCTTCGGAGATGGACGATTGCAGAGCTACCCGTGTGTCCGGGGGCATATGACACATATACTAGCCAGTCAACACGATTGGTGAATTAAGTCAGCATATGTCAAACCTACACATTCCCATGCGTACTACAAGGTCTTTACTTGCATTTTCACTTAGATGGTTAGCACCCTGCATTTATTTATTTATTCAGTATTTCATACCTGGCATGTTATTTTCCTGTATCTTGTTATGTCCCACTGAGGACCTGGTTCCCTTCCAGATTTAGATGAGGCCTACTACCCCACGGTGTATGGTCCAGGACAGGAGACCAGGCATGCCACCGAGGAAGAACTGGAGGAGATATCATCAGAATCTACCTGATTCTAGGAGATGCTCTCTTAGGCGATGGAGATATTTTGCTAGATAGACGATACCCAGTCTATCCTTTTTTGTACTATTATTATATTTTGACAGTGGGTTTGTTTCCACAAGTTGTGTAATATTATATTTCAGACACAGCATTATATATTTTCAGCACTATTTTCTGACATTTCCTGTGGATGAGATAGACTTGCCTTTATTAGACTTGTAGTATTTTAGGACAGCGTAGCACGTTTCCTTGGGTCCATAAGAATGGATTGAACCCTTAGTAACGTGTCAGCTGGCCAATGCCACGTGTCCTAGTTCCTCTCATTTTGGGACTGGGGCGTGACATATCTAGTTAGTTTCTTTCAGTAGTTTATTTGGTACCGGATTTATCTCCGGCATACTTTGTTGAGACTTGGATATTTATTGAGTTAGATTATTTACTTTTAGACTTGTGTTGTATTTATTTTTCTTCGATATCTTATCGTGCTGTAGTTATGTGATTGAGTATGTTGTTCATTTATATTGTGTTATCCGTGTCTCCTTATGGAGTTGGATACCCGTGTGAGATTGTTTAGATAGTGCATTGACCTAGACAACATTCTACCGCCGATGCTGCGGCGTAGGCTGGACGTACCCACGTACTCGTGCCCAAATTCCGGGTGCGGGTCGTGACAGAGTGGGTGGTGGCAGGGTGGGGGAGGGGGCGGGGAGGGGTGGGGTTTCGAGCGACGGGGAGGGAGGGAGCGGGGCCTGCGGCGAGAAGGGGGTGGTGGCGGAGGGGGGGGCGGGGATGGGAAAGAAGACAGAGGTATTTTCGTCCAAAAAATTAGTCAATAGAAGCTTTCGGTTAAAACGACGTGCGACTCCGAGGACATAAGAATGGTCAGGCCAAAAATCTTGCCGACTAGATGTGAGCCTAGTGATAGGAGACTATCTAGTTTGGTTCGGAGAGCACTTGTTGGGCTCTCGACTACTCACCTAACTTAGCGAATAGCGGAGCTCTATCAGGGAATTGACCGTTAGGAATAAACGATCTCCGTCAAAAGTGGAAGGACTTGTACATTATGAAAAAATGTGGGGTGCACCATGAGTATGGATTAAAAAAAGTTGGAGGTAAGTCAAAATTTTTCTTTTTTTTTTTGGCTAGCTTAGATAAGTTTCAAATTTTGTGCTTATGTCTCTATTATATACATAATTAGTGTTTTGATCTCCATAATATAGATAATTAATGTTTTTATCTCAAAAGTGTCACTAATGTCTCAAAAGTGTACCAAAAGTGTCACTAATTATTTTTGGTGACACTTTTGAGATCCAAATATTATAGAAATCCAAAGACAAATTTCGGAACTTATCTGAGACCCAAAGTCTAAATGTTCTTTTTTTTAAAATTTATTTAACCTATCTCTACTCTTTATAAGGAAACTTAGAAATGGTTCAAAATTGAACCGTCTAAGCCGTCTGTAAATTCTCATGTAATTAATAATTTAAAAAACTCTAAATTTTTTTTTAACTATTCGTGTATGTGTTTCTATCACGTACAAACATCTTAAAATTATTATAATTACCTGAAGATATATCCAAATTCATATAAACATATATATAACAAATCCAAATAATTGTTTTCAAATTATATTTAAACTAATATTTTTATATCTAAACATATATCCAATGTTCAATAACCATATAGATGTAAATTTTAACTAAAATATATTTAAATCATATTTAAACTAATTTAATTTAATATAATTTTAATTTTAATCTATTTTTTCAATAATATCATAGATTTTTTCTGTCTAATTTTTCAATAGACATATATACTACAAATCTTAATTCACAAATATTTAAATTATTTTTAACAATATTAAAAAAAATTACGTGCAACGTACGTGAATTTACTAGTACTATTATAAAATAACTTCAAAACAGTAAATATATACTATTTAAATAAAAAAAAAAATAATAAAAAATTCTAACTAATTTTTAGATGATAATTTTAGACTTTATGTCTTTCAAGTTGTGATTATACGTGGGTCTCTATAATTGACCTATATTAATATCTTGGACCAGTGGTTAACTTGCCATTCATGTGCACAGATGATGAAAGAGTCACTTTAGCACACAGAAGAATAAAATTATAGTAGGATGGACATCAACGATGAGGTAGATAGAAGGATTCTTACAACAACACAACACAGTTAGTCGAGTCAGCCGTTGGTCCAAAAATCAAATAATAATTAGGTAGATTATGGAAACCAAAATACAAAATTTATAACTTATTTGAGACCCAAAGTCTAAAAAATCCTCCCTAGACCGTGTATAAAATTTTGTAATATTGTTATTATCTGACTACCTGAGAACATATATCCAAAATCCTTAAAAAAAAAATAACAACTCCTACTTTTATATAACCGCCTGATATTATCTAAATAAACATATATCCATAGAAATATGTTTATAACAAATTTTAATTAAAATATATTTAAGTTATAAAAAAACTATTTTATATGAGAAAAATCATTTTACAATGCACGTGACTAGTTTATAATAATGCATATGTATTTGTAGAGTAAATTTATTGACTAAAAGATGTGAGAGGGAGGGTGAAATAAAATCTATAATAGATGAACCTTTCAAGGATTCTCCACTGCCTTTTATTAATACCAGAATATACATATATATATATATATATATATATATAAAGAGAGAGAGAGAGAGAGAGAGAGAGAGAGAAAGAATTCACCAAAACCTTACTTTGGAAAGCACAATGAGAAAAATCATAATAGAAGAGAAAAATTGAGCAAACAAACAATACGTCTTCAGTGTAGTGCCCCGCTCCTCGGTGTCGCACTATGTAATGGGCATGTGGCCAGTTCAACTCAATCAGGACCCTTTGACATCGAATCGATTCGGACGAATAATATGAGAATCATTCAAACTCATGGATTGACTTATGTTGGAATAAATCCTAGATGGAGTGAATTGCGTCTCGACGAACGAGCTCTATATAAGAGTCCCTTCACGGGACCTGTTCGTTGTATATTTTTCTTGAACGTTTTCGTTGCTTATTTTTGATGAATGTGCTTTCGCGTCTATGTCTGCATTCATTTCTGAGAATTTCAAGAGCAAGGATAGAAGAAGAATTCTAACAAGATTTGGTGTCATTTCAAGCAAACGTGTAACTGACGTTTGATCGTTGCGAAGTGGGTTTTCTACTATCGGCATATTCTCTACTCGGTGGGTGGTTCGGACCATTATTTTCTACTGTTCACATCAATGAATTCTTAATGCCTCAAAACGTTCCAATCGATGATGCCCGGTAGAATATAACTAAAATTGATAGCCACAATGCATGTTGTACCACTAAGGATAGAACATAGGATAACTGTATCTGTCTAGTGTATTTATACACGAGACCTATAACACAAGCTTCGTATGCGAAGCGAGCAGTTATGGTTCAAAACCACTGAGCAGTTATGGTTTAATTTTGCGTCCGCTTTTATAAGCCCGTGAGGCAACCTTTTGTACTTGTTCAAGAGTTTGTAAATGATGTTCATTATCAATAAAGAGAACTTTTTCTTACTTAAATATTGTGTCCAATTAGTGCTTGTTTTATGCGATACCATGGCCTTGTGCATAGCGCAACTTAGGTATGCACGGCATCACGACTGGGGGACGGCTATCGATTCCACGAAATCGGGACGTTACACGTGTAAACTGGATTTCAAGATGGTGGCCTCCTATACGAAATTATTATTCATGCATGGAGCTTCATATTTTAGCCCGGGGAGCCTTTTTCTTCTTTTCAGCAGGAAATTTTTTCCAACAAGGGCTTCGCCCCAACGCCCTGGGCGCTACGTGCCACTTGTCGAACAATATCTCATGAGATCTTCGAGGATGTTAGGATTGTAATTTGGTTATTTTTTGAACGCGAACAAAACCCCATTCGAAGATTTTGAAAACCCATAATAGGCTTGCTCGGATTTCGAAATACTTTGAAAGTGCAAAAAATTATAGTGCATCATCGGTTGATTTGCTTGTCACTGGAGCCTTACTACCAAAGAGGTGCAGAAGCGATGCTCCACTGTAGATTGTCAGAGGTAGTATGGACATGATAGTCTTCATCTTGACATGATAGTCTTCAATTGGTAATTATGATCTAGAAACTTGTTCATTCAGAGGTAGCGAGCCAAACATGATGAAATTTTTTGCTATTCAGAGGTGATGTAGACATGACAACAAGTAGTAGTGTTGGTAAGATCCATTTGTTTAGCATTGTACGCTGGACATGATGTAGATGCATGATTTTGAACATGTTTCAGTTGGAATTAACCCAACGTGTCATACATCATAGAAAGGTTTTGAATTCTAGTTTTTTTTTTTTCCAAAAAACTAATTTTCAAGTCAAAATGATAGTAGCCCTAGATATGGCCCAAAGAGTGAAGGTGTGTTGGACTGGACTTTAGAGAGTGTTATGCAGACATGTGCATTCTTAATTTTGACAATGTTAGAGACAATTATGGAAAACTCGTGAACATATGCCCATCACAACATGTCATAGAGCTCAATCCCGACTATGCCGGGGTACGCATTGGTGAAGATAGAAAATGTAGTGGGTTTAGACAAACTTTAAAAAAAATACTCGAGTTAGAATTCGTCTGTGCAGTAAAAAATAGTAATAATAAATAAAATTTGTATTCAAAAAGATAAATATTCAAACAATAATAGTAAAAAAATTATAAAACAAAATAATATAATTAAATTACATAAAAGATAATATGTTTCATAAATTCAAAAACAGTAATGTATCGTCATTACTATTGACGATACACTCATATCGCCAATAACAATAAAATTTTCAAATATATATATATATATATATATATATATATATATATATATATATATATATATTATTGACTATCAAAAAATTTGTTACTGAGCCATGCACAAAACCATTGATAGTGAACCATGCACATTTGAATGTGTATGAGAAAAACATCTATGCATATAGAAATATTGTTATGTGCTCCATGCATGTCGTGAGCATTGTTAGCGAGCCATGTTGGGTATGAGAATAACATTTCCATGCATGCTCAGCCATGCATAAAAACATTGAGCTATACATGATCAACGTCATTAACAATGGCATATTAGTAGTGGTGGTGGTGGGGTGGTGGATTTGCTCTCAAGCCGTCGAAGTTTTTGGCATTTTGGTCTCCAAACCATCAATGCTAATGGCAACTTGAGACCGCTCCTTTAACAAAAAAATATTGTCTTCAGAGTACTATTGACGGTTTGGGAACATAATTAAGGTTTTTTGATAGTCAATAAAAAAAATTTTAATATACATTGAAAATGTCATTACGTAATGGTGATACGTTATTATTTTTAAATTTATTAAAACATATTAACTTTTATATATAATTTAATATTAATATATTATACGAATTTTTTTGATTTTGTTTTTGTACCTACACATAACAAGTTCTAAAATAAACGTACAGAAGAAGAGGAAGGAGAACTTTGTCAATACTTTCTAGAATAAACGGTATATTATTTTAGTCTATCGCCTACATGGCTGGTCTGTTGGGTCCAGTCTGAATTTGGTAACAGCAAAATTTAGAGTCCAAATATGGTCAAAGATTTGATTTAATTTGATACGATTTAGAAATCTACATTAATTTGATTAGATTTACAAATCTCTATCAAATATTTAATTTGACCAAATTTGGACGTCCATAATTGGTCCAGACTATTTTAGGTAATGGGTTTTCTATTTTGAGGTTTCCTATTTAGGAATTTCTATGACCTAAACTAGGGTTTCTCAATTATATATATGAGTTGAGGGTGGAGGAACAAAGATAGAGCACAAGGTGGAGATTCATGGTGCTTATCCACAGAAAATCTAAGAGAAAGTCCATACTTTACTCTTAGGACTTGTCATCAAAGATAGAAGAAAAATGAGATCTGATCGAGGAGTCGTTGCATTCGTTCAGGGAGATCGCTACGGGTAGGGTGGGTGATTTCATTATAATCTTTGTCTTTTCTTCTTGAGTCTAGTGAGGGGGATGAACCTATTAGGACAAATGGTTCAACATTGGTTTTTGTCAATCTTGTAATTTTATTTGAGTTATATAGATTGAGATTTGTTCAGGTGACGTAGTCAACGCCATATACGTTGTATTTATTTGTACTTTGTGTTCGTTAGACGAGGGTTGGTGTCACGACCCGCACCCGGAAGTTCGGGCACGAGTGCGTGGGTACGTCCAGCCTACGCCGCAGAGTCGGCGGTAGTACGCTGTCTAGGTCAATCCATAACTACTAACTAGCTCATTCACAACAACATAGACAAGATAATAATGAGAATGAAACTTAAGATTGCAACTGAAAATAAATGTGACAACAGATTCAAATGTTTAAGTACAGAGATTCAATATTCAAATCGGGGACAAACCCGATAAATAAGCTAAGAATGGAAATGAAAGATAGCTACTACTAGCTACTCAGCAGCAGGGGTCTCCTGGGTGGGTTCTGGCTCCTCATAGGTATCATCAGTCCCCTCATAGGGACCATAATAAGTAGGGGCAAGATCCTCATCATCGCCTAAATCAACAGATCCAGTCAGGAAAGGAGCAAAGTACACAGTGCACAACAAGGTTAAACTAAATATTTTATGACAATTAAATATTGGCTATCATGTTGAGAAACAGCATTAACAGAACATTATTATCTCAGAGTTAACTGCAAACAGGAATATGAGAAACAGAAATAAATGAAACAGGAAATGAAACTACAATAGCCATCAAGAAATAGCCAGAAACTATATGTGTGTACTTGTGTTTGTTTTTAGAATACATAGTTGGCATGTAGGGGTTTATAAGGCTAATCAGGCATGCCATAGGCGGCTAGCAGTCAGGAATAATCGAGTATCAGGCTGATGGTACAGTCGCGTACCAAAAGCTAGCAGTCACGACAGGGGAAAGGGTAAACTACATGTCTCATAGTATTCTCCCGCCCGACATGAAAAACAAGACAGGAACTACCCATATTCAAGACATGAAATTCAACATTTCTAACACGATGTGTAATCATCAAGGGTACATGTAAGACAGGAAATTAATTATCACAATATATAAAGATTAACTTGAGGTGCAGGTACTTGCCTGTTGTTTGGATCTTGATTAGTTAGGTTCTTGGGGGAAAAGTCCAGAGATGAGTCCAAAAGCTGAAATAGACATTACCATCATGCTCAGAAGATGTCAAATATCTAGAAACGCCTGTCCTTGGGTCCAATTTGGAGACAAGGGCAAAAACGACAGTTTCGGGTCAAAACGGGGTCCGCCGGTGGGCCCGCTTTGCACCGAAAAACGTGTCCGGGTCAAAAGTCTCTAAATTCACCAAACTTAGTGTCAACAGGTCAGGAACGCTGATACGAACCCAACGGAACTTCCAGATTTGGATTCCGATGAGCCGAACACAAAATTGCCCGTCGAGCGGGGCCTGTGGGGCCCACGACACGCGATTTCGTCAACGTTCTCAGAATCGAACCAAACTTGACCCACAGGATCAGCGTATCGCTACGAGTCCGATGGCGCAAGTTTCGTCTCGATCTGACGAGTGTGCACGAAGTTAGGGTGAATTGCAGAAAAGCCGGATACGGGGCGATGTCCGCGGATACGCGTTGATTCCGGTGTGCACGCACACCCGAATCAGCTTCCGCGAAGTCTCACACGTCCGTATCGACGGTGCGCACGGATCTGTGAAGACCGCACGCGACCAAGTCGTCCCGTTTGGCGGGGCGTACTCAGTTCCGGGGGTGAAACAGGGTCTGGTTTTTCCTGTTTTTGGATCGCGGTGTGCGATCACCACAGGACGCGATGTCCCGAACAGTTTGTCCGGACACCGAGAGGGTCATACAGGCTTCACAACGCAATTTGTGGAATTGGAAACAGAGTTACGAGGCGAAAGTTACACGTACCTGAAGGGGACCCGAAAATCAGGGTCGAGACGTGTCCGTGTCGTGTCCGACACGAAATCCAAATTAGGGTTAGGGTTCCCTGTGTCCGGTTCTGTGTCCTCGTGTCCGGGCTCTGGGGGACTGGCCGCCGGTAGAGGCGACTCGGGGCGGCGGCTGCGGCTCTCGGCGAGGTCTCCGGCGACGTCGAGGGGTCGGCCGGCAGCTCGAGCAGCGGGGAGGAGTTGGGCTCGGGGTCGGCTCCGCCTGGGGAGGAGAAGGAAGAGGGAGGGGAGAGGAGCTCTGGACGGCGGGTGGTCCGGCGGGGGCAGCTAGGTGGCTGAGGCGGAGGGTCGCCGGTCTGGGCTCGCCGGAGGGGGGTGGTCGGAGTAGGGTAGAGTTAGGGTTAGGGTTCGAGTCTGGGGGAGTGTGGGCGGAGGAGGAGGCTTATATAGGGTCGGGGCTGGCTGTCGTGGCCGGGAAAGTCGGTAGGGGAGGGGGACGTGGGGAGTGGCGCGGTCGTGGCGGCCGGAACCGCGGCGGGCGGCGGAGAAATCGGAGAGAGAGAGTCGTGGGAGAGGGTGGGGGTGATGCGGGTCCGGGTCGGGTTGGCTGACGGGTCTGAACAGACCCGCCCGACCCGCAAGGAAGGCGGGTGACGGGTTTGCGGGCGGGTCGGGTTGGCTGACCCGACCCGACCCGAAAGGGCGGGTGGCTGGGCCGGGCTGGGCTTCGGCCCACTGGGCCGGGCCGGCTCAGAAAAACAACAAAAATAAAAAAAAAATAAAAAAAAATATAAATAATAATTAATAATAATAATAATAAAAACAGTAAATTAAATTAATTAGTTAAAATTAGTTTTTAGGCATTTAAAAATAGGTCCGAGGCCCAGAAAAATCCAGAAAAATTACCCTAAGTCCAAATTTTCCATTTTACACCCAAAAATATTATTTTCATGATATTTTAATATTATTTATTGCCAATTAAAAATCATTTATTAATTGAAAACCTTGATTTTAATTACAGAAAATTCTCAGAAAATTCCAGAAAATTGGAAAAAATCCAAGATTTAATAATTTGAAAATTTAGGGGGTTTACAGTTGGTTATCTCATGTGGGTTGACCTAAGTTTTCGCTACGGTCAGTTTAAGACACGGTGCCAGAACACTTGTAGGACATGTCCGATCCTAATGTCTGGTGTCAGCGCATTTGGCTCTGGTGTCTGATTTTCGAACACAGTCTTGAGATTAGAGGGCCCTGTTAAAAAATTGAAGATAAAGCCCTATTTTACGTAACGCTATTTTTTTTTATATATTTTTGCCGATGTCATACATTAATGATGCAAAGTTTATTTTTTTAAAGACAAATGACGCATGTATATAAGTAAAAAATTAATAAGAGTATCAATTAACTTCCATGTATGATAAAAATTATATTGATCAACCGACTATAAAGTCTAAATATTAGAATATTACTATTCAAATTTGTAAAATCTCCATCTATCTCTCTAGTGTCTCCAAAACCACCAACACATTCTAGCAATTATATAAGTGCAAACATGAAAAGAGAGAGGGAGAGATAAATCAGCAAAATCAAAATATAATAGATGCGAACAAATAATGCAGACCTCAAACGAACAAAATATCAAACAAAATCGATATATACTTAAAAATGTACGTACCCCTAAATAAATGAATTAAGCATTAACTCGCTAAAATATCGAACACCAACAATAAAAGAACCATCACTGAAAAAACTATCCTCCTTGTATTTTTAGACGCAAAATCATTAATGAGGTTTTGAATATTAACTTTATAAAAAAAATCATTCTCAATATATAACAAAGATAATCCATTTAAAAATAATAATCCATAAAAATAATAATCTTAATATATAAAAAACGTTACATAAAAAAGTTCGTACAAAAGTATACATAAAAAATAATATATAAAGAACGAATGAATGTAGTGAACAGATAAGTCTAAAAACAAGTAAATACGAAAATGAAAAGTAATAATATCAATAATCAATGATTAAGAAAAGTGATAATGTCTCATAATATTTTTTTTTCTTTTACTAAAACGTGACTTCTTTAGGTTTATTACTAATCATTTACAAAAAAAAAACTAAAATACAAACATAAGAAGTAATTATATCAATAATCAACTATTAAAACAAAAATGTTTGATTAGTAACACATTTTACTTACACTAAAATAGTGTTTCTTTAATAATCATTTTTTGTTTAAAAAAATAAAAAATATGTAAAAATACGACTTGTAGGATTCAAACTAAACACCTACCTAATAAACCAATCAATAAACTAACATCCTCAATATTTAGGCTTAAATTGTACACAGCCAATTGGAATTATAGTAGTGGGTTAAAAACAAAAAATAAACAAAAAATAAAAAATATCTATAACTATTAAAAAAAATAAGTGGAGGCAAGTATTCCTTTATCTCCGTCCCGGAGGGCACACGTGGAACTGTGAAATATATTTATGGCGAAGGAAAGGCAGAGGGAGACGACAAAGATGAGGATGTGGATGAGACGGAAGGGAGTGAGGAAAGGAGTCTGGATGGTCGTGGTTCAAAGTTGGGCGGAGTGACGGTGTTTACTGACAAAGGCATGCTAGCACGCGAATATATTTTGTTGTATATTTCTTGAATTGAACTGGAGCATAAGTACTGAAGTTTGAACTAAAGAGGAAGTGTCGCTTGTTCCATTTTCTTATTTTCTTACATCCGACCATTACAAGTTTCGTCTGGCTCGAGGTTCACCAGGCGGTTGTTTAATGAAAAATTAATTAAGCTGGAAAAGAAGAAGAAAAACGTTTATTTTGTATTTACACATATTGTTAACTCCTTATTCACGTGGCGATTGCCACATGTGTGGACGCAGCGCCAGCGCCATATAAGTCGTTCTCTCTTGTGTGGACTCTGGAGGCGTGAGTGTGACATTGACATAGAAGAAGATTTTTTTAATATTTTTATATAACGATAAACTCTCGATATGAGAGAGAGGAAGTAAAGCAATTCTGGTTAGAGAGAGCAATGCATTCAACATGGATGTTCCGTTCCCCCAAAGCCGATTTCAAGATCTCAACCTTCACCTCCTCCTCCTCCTCCTCCTCCTCCTCCACCTCCATAAGGAGCATCAGAAGAAGAAGAATTTTACTTCTCACTCCCCACTGCTGCTCTTCTTCTTCTTCGGAAGACTCTTCTTCGAAGACGACGACGACGAAGATGATGGATCTGAGCGTGCCGCTACCGACTTTGCGGACCGTTAGATTTGCTGCTACTGCTTCGTCTTCGCTGGATCGGAAGCAGAAGATCAAGAGGGGGCGGTGGAGGGGACCGCTCCTATGGAAGAGGATCTCCTTCGCTTCCAAGAAGGTTCGAAGCATCATCCTTCTCAACATCGTCACCGTCATCTATGGTACTATTATGCTCTACTTCCTCTTCTTGATATATTTATTTATTTATTTATTTATTAGAGACCTCCAACAGTCATCTAGCTAAGAGACACTGATCAGTAAAAAAAAAAAAAGCGGCAAACCTACATAACTCTCCGCCTCAATTTATATGCTTTATTTCAATGCATAAGGTTGGTAAGTGTTTTTCATTGGAGAAGATGGTCAGATCCTGGGAATTGCGAGCATGCCAAACTCAGTACCTTGTCCAAGTTCGACAATACAAAAATGTAGCATAGAAACACAAAAATATATACAAACAACAAAACTGAATATGCATAACTTCAAAACACTTTAATGTCACCCCTTTGGAGTTACTAGTCTTGAATCATATAAAGTTAAATATCCATAACTTAAAACACTTAAATATCAGAATTGGTACTGGTGGATTTTTTTTTTTTTTTTGAGTTAATTATCCAAATGGTGCATGAAGAATGTAGTGGTTGCCATTCTGGTGATCGAACTTTTTTTGGTTAATTTGGTACCTAAGCTTTGCATTTTGGTTACAGAGTGCATGTACTAGATTCCGTTGGTATTTTTGGATGAAAATCGATAAAAATGGATATGTGATGGTCACGTGTCTTGTTTTTCATAGTTATTTTGTCATGTTTTTGTTTTTCGACTAAGAAAATTTGTGTTCGAAGAAATTCTACATAAACAAATAGGTTTTGTCGAGTACAAAATGACGGCTCTACAATCAATTATAACCGATGTATCCGCTAGTCATGACAAAAAGAACCCTAAAAATATGGTACGTGACCATCACATGTCCATTTTTTAGCGATTTTCATCCAAAATACCAACGAAATCTAGTTCATGCACTCTTTAAATCAAAATGTAAAGCTTATGTACAAAATTAACAAAAAAATAAGTCCGATCACCAAAACGGCAACCACTACATTCTTCAGGCACTATTTGGATAATTAACTCTCTTTTTTTCTACCCAAGCTATGAACCTATTAATAGCTACAGCCATAAATTAGCTTTTGATGAATGACAATTTCTATGAAAGATAATTACGGTCATATGATATTAACATTTGATAATGTATCAGGCAAATTTGTAGTTTCGCCTGAACCTTTCTGGATCTTCTGTGATCAATATCAAATTGTTAGAGATTATTGTGAACTAGTTCCATGATTTGTCTGACAAGTGACAATAATCCATAGTTATAGTATATTTAAATTGCTATTCTTAAGATTCTGTTGCATGTTGTCATATTGCCGTTTTGCCTTTAAGGAGGTTCCATGGAGTAGCCATATTGCCTTTATTATTTATTGTGTGGCTCTCTGTATTGTGAAGATGATGTCATTGAATACTGACTAGACAGTTCTTATCGCATTTGTTACTACTACTAGCCACTAGGACTATATCCAGTGATTTCATCATTTGGCAATACCTGCAGTAAATATTCATTTTCAAAAGTATCTGTTTCCCTTGGTTTCTTCCGCCATAAGAATTTGTTTTGTTACAATTTTCTTTAAATCCAAATTAAATAATTATCCGATTGGTTCTGTGGATACTGGAATATATTTTTAGGTATCTTACTATCCTTGCTCTTAATTATTCTTCAGCAAGTGATATTCCGATTCTGAAAGAAGTGGAACAGATCACAGATCCCGCTCTCTTCGCAGTGGTGAGATTTTCTCTGACAGCTGTTATGTTCCTACCATTTGTATTAAAGGCACGTGAAGATAAACAGATCAGATCTTCTGGAATGGAGTTAGGCTTTTGGGTGAGTATGGGGTGCCTTAGTCAGGCCCTTGGACTACTCACTTCTGAGGCTGGACAAGCATCTTTCATTTCTGGCTTTACGGTAACTTTCTCTC
The DNA here is from genome assembly GCA_036927795.1 of Iris macrosiphon. Classification (NCBI taxonomy): domain Eukaryota; kingdom Viridiplantae; phylum Streptophyta; class Magnoliopsida; order Asparagales; family Iridaceae; genus Iris; species Iris macrosiphon. Next base: position 150,645,259 of record JAYESA010000014.1, read on the forward strand.
GTCGCTCTTTATACACACGCACAACACAGCAGTTCTGAAGTGTTTCGATGGAAAATTTTGCAGGTAATTGTTGTTCCCTTGATTGATGGCATATTTGGAGCAACAGTGCCTGCAATCACGTGGACTGGAGCATTGGCATCTCTTGTTGGTGTTGGTATCCTGGAATCTGGTGGCTCTCCTCCTTGTGTGAGTAGTTGTACATTACATGTGACCTTCCATGCTAACCTGCAGCTTAATTCTCCGGAAGCAATCTTATTAGTTTCTCTGTAGGTTGGGGATATCTTGAACATCATGAGCGCTGTATTCTTTGGGGTCCATATGTTTAGGACTGAACAGATCTCAAGAAAGACAAAGAAAGAAAACTTTTTGGCCCTTCTTGGATATCAGGTGCCTACCATGTCTTGTTACTCTTTAAGTCATTGGGTTCCATCATCCTTATCAACGAAATTTTTGTTCAGGTGTGTGTTGTGGCTTTTTCATCAGTTATCTGGTTTCTATTTAAAGGAATGATTGATGGAGAGTCGCACTCTGGATCATGGGAATGGTCGATATTGCGTGATTGGATCGTTCTGTTTCCTTGGATACCTGCAATCTACACCGGTCTATTCTCTACTGGACTGTGCTTATGGGCAGAGGTGGTTAATTTATCTTTTCTGAAGTTAGCTCTAGTTTATTAGTCAAAACAATTTGACAGAGGTGTTCGGATGGGATGGGGTTGGGGTGGGGTGTGGGGGTTTAAAAGAGAGATTCCTTTGTTCATAGATGGGGGAGGTAGGAATATCATGAAAGTGGGTTTAAAAGATATTCCTTTGTTCATAGATGGGGGAGGAAGGAATATTATGAAAGTGGGTTAATTGAGCAAAAAGACTAGCATTGTCAAGCACTTGAGCAGCTGCCTAAACAAGCTGATTTTGTTGATATCACATAATTAATAGGTTAGTCTAAGAAGAAGCATGGATACTCCAAAATTCATGCAACATCGTGTCAGACACGTATAGGACACATTCCAAAATACATTAGAAAACACCAAAATAGGTGTCGAATCCGTGTTGCTGTGTCTGAAATGTGTCGTGTCGAATCCATGTCTGAGCAACATAAGTTATTGGTTAAAACATCTAGTTCTAAGAATGATTGGACCATCATGTATAAAAGTTAACATACATAATGCTAAAACCTATTGGTTATAAGAATTATCAAGACTACAACACCTACAACAGAAAAAAGAGTTTATCCCAACTTTTTGGTTGGTGAGATGAGAGAAAAATGTGATAAAGGCAAGGAAAGAGGGATATGTGGTGTTTTGTATTGATAGGCAACTTAGTTACAGGCTATACAGAGGCTTTCCTATTTAAACACAAAAAAGGAAAGAGAGAGAATAACAAGAAAGATACTAAAAGGTCACAAAATCTGCAGGAAGTAACAGAAGAACTGAAAAACTGAATGCCACAAAATCTGCAAGAAGAACTGATCTTCATATCTTTGATTGTTCATGTGATCAATTTGCAGTTTTTGTTTGTTGCTGTGCTGAGCTTTGTTGTGCCAATAAGATGGATTATTTCTTCCCAACAGCTCTAGTAAGGACCATCTTTGTATCTAATAATATAATAAACTACATTATTCCTTTTCGTAGCTTCAAGCCTTCAACCCATGCTTTTGTTGTTCTACTGTACTCCAAGCAACACTTTCAACTAGGATCTTATCGCCAAACAGGCATTTCAGTTGGTCTTTGGTGTTAGCCTCAAAAGCGGAAAAAGAATAGTCTTCCATGCGTATGTCCAGACCATCTTAAACAATTTTGTACCGTCTTATCCTCTACTGAATTTACCTCTATATTCTCACATGGCTCTCATGTTACCCCCTACCAGTTTCTGTATTGATTCTCATCCATCTCAGTTCAGTTATCTCATTTCAGTAACATGAACTTTTAGGCATGTTTTCTGATTGTCCAAGCCCAACTTGTGACTCATAATAAAGCATGTCTAGTTATCTTATGATGCCAGCTTCAGGTATAAACCATTATATCTAACATTACTTATATCCAAGGTTTAAGCCGCTATATATGACAATTACAAGCACACCCCCCACCCCCCCCCCCCCCCCCCCCCACCACCCACCCCACCCACCCCAACAACAACAACAAAACACACACACCTTTAGTGTTAAATAATGTGGGTTGGGGGTTTTTGGTAAATACAAATAACTCATCCTCCAAATACTAGATATTAACCTTGTAACTGTCACATATAGTGGCTTAATAGAAGAATATTGATATTGACACCATAACTTTGCTGACTATATCGAGTGCTATGTTGCCATCTCTCTTGCAGAGGTAGAGGTTAAGATGATAACCGAGATAACCCCATGGTAAACCCCACAATCTGGAGATCTTGCAGAAGATCTAGGATGAAGAAACCCATTAGAAGATCTAGGATGAAGAAACCCATCTTTGGCTTTGGGCAAGGACTGCTGTAGATAGGTCTGCCGTAATTGTTAAAGTCTGTGATAAGTTTGACCCTCTGGAGTTGATCTTTATGAAGAAGTATACTGAATTACTGATTTAGTTATATGGAGTGATGTAGGAATAGTGTTCTATTGTGTTTTTAATTGAAGGGATGTGACTTGTCCACTTTTTTTCCTGTCTTAACATATGTGCATATGCCTTCTCATTATAGAAAAGTTTATTTTTCTACAAAGCTTAAGAAAGTTCATTAATCATTGTGGTCATTTGTCTTCATGCAAAGTGAAACTAAATAAATATGCCAAATGTATATTTTGTTTGTTCTCAGTTGGATGCCATGCGTGATGTATCGGCGACTGAAACTGCGATAATCTATGGGCTGGAGCCACTATGGGGTGCTGCCTTTGCGTGGTTTCTCCTTGGTGAAAGGTGGGGCACTACTGAATGGATTGGAGCTTCCCTTGTATTATGTAGGTATCCTAACCTGAATACCAATTGTTTATTCTCTTTTATTTCTTTTATTAGTATAATGATCTTTGGGATTGTCATTCCTTTATTCTTTGGTGTAATGTGTCATAGAAATGAATGCAATTTCATATAGCAAATTGTATCATCTTACTTCTTCGTTTAGACTCTTTATTAGTCTAGGGGAACTTGGAAGTTGCTCCTTGGTTTGCATGAGCTTAAACTGAATCCAAAAGGTAGGTCTACATTTCTGCTTCCTGCCAATTGATCTCCTAGGTTTTATGACATGACCCTCTCATGTCCATACCTATCTTGGCTAGTAATTTGGCACAAACTTAGAGGATCAACGTCAGGTCGAGAGAGTTGGTCATAAAATTATCAAAATATTGTATGGACCTTTCTTATGCTGCATAGTCGACCCCATTCTGTAAAGGCTTGGATGATGATGATAATATAAGTTGGCGCCTACATAAGAGGTTGCTTGCTTACCAAGCCATCATGGCAAGCTCCTCCAGTTTGATTGTTATTCTTAATGCTCTTCAATAGTCTTGAATGAAGTTATTTACTTGCTTGTAGCTAATGGAATCTATCCATCTTCATCTTTAATCTCATGCTTTATAACCTTATAGCTAATGTTGTATCATGTGCTGTCATTTTGATCACTTAACTATATTTCCTGTTGCCTCCATCTGTTCTCAGCAACTATGCCAACCATTTTGTTAAGCATTATTTTGATCAAACGGGTTTGAGAAACTACAAATTTCCTACTCGAAAACTTAATAGCTGGTCTATTCCTATGGAGATTGTTGTTAAATTGCTTTACTCCCAAACATGTTGGTGATTTACGTATCTACATTCCTTCTACGGTGTCGCACCTATTGTGTTCGTATTTATAAGATAAAGAACTGTATCTGTGTTTTTCTTCAAATCTTCTTCTCTCATATTGCAATATTACAGAGTTGACAGTTCTATCATAATTGCAGGTGGAAGCTTAACAGTCCAAATCCTCGGAACACCCCATGAAAAATCCCCCAAAAAGGGTGATGCCAACAGCAACCACAACCTTTCAAACACCTCCAATAAGCAAAATGATTTCTCTCTCTCAACAGTTGTAGTCAAATCCAGAGAAACATCGGACCTCTTCAGGAAGTAAGCCCATTTTGCATTTTGAATAGCTACAATCAGTGCAGTGCACTTAGTGCAAGGCTTGGTAATCTTTCCTTTCCATGTCAAGCACCCAATTGATTTGCATTCTAACCCATAAATTTTGTTATAAAGAAGGCAGGATAAATTATGACATGGCGAGGCAGGAAGTCTCGGTGAGCGAAGGAAGGCAGGATAAAATATAGAGTTCCGGTGGATTACCTGCAAGATAAGAGAGCAGTGTTGAATATATAGTTACATATACTATACATTCTAAAAGGAATGCTGCACCTAAGCTCTACTATGACATTCCATGGGAGCAAGAATAGGTTTCGCGAAGAATTGAGCTTGCTTGGCACCGCAAGGATAAATGGTCCATTCTTGCCTGTTAGTAGCCTTTCATGCTGCAAGGTCTCCTATTAAAGATTAAGGCCTTCCAGAGCAGCCAACAAGCATCCTTGCAATGAAGGCGCATCTGAGAATCTCTTAAGACAAAAGTGGGGGCACTTCAACAATCAGCTAAGTACATATCTATTTGTGTATATATTCATATACCATCTTCGTCTGCAACACAAGTAAAGCAAGAGGAACCTTTCTCAGATGTGGATCCATCCTTCATCCTTGTGGGAATTTGTCTATCTGAAGTCATAAGTAGAGGGTTGCTATGGGGCTTCGCCTCATATAGCCTAGTATAGGAGAACCCCAGTACTTGTGTTTGTAAAATGGAAATTGTGTACTCAAGTAAGCACAATATTTCTGTTTGTAAAATGGAAATTGTGTACTTATGTAAATATATTACAAGCTTCAAAGTACAAATAGCAGGAAAGTACATGTTTTAATAGTAGTTACATCACAAAATGATTGTTTGAGATATGTAGAGAAAGAATCGTGCTTTGTTTTTTCTTCATCAAGCAAATGGATGGTCTCCCCGACATGTTAACATCGCCAACAAATATCCCATTTGCTACTGTTCGTCATCGCAAGTTTTGGACGTTGAAATAACAAAAAAAGAAGTACAAAGAGATCTTAGACAGAAAATCTAAGTACAATATTTTGATCTTGGCAGTGACGATGGACAAAGAGCGATGTGGCGGCTCCTTTACTCCGTTGACGGTCTGATGAGGGAATGATGATGCTCTCATTTCTTCTCTCTCCTGAGCTTGTGGGCATGTATGTAGCTGGTCGGGGGTTTATAGGGTAAGCTACCCTTGCTATTTATAGTCGTCGTGCTGACAGACTATCGATGCCGCATTTGGCTCTGTTTGGTGGCCGCATAGGGATATGTTGGTGGCCGCATATGACTCCTTCAACAGAATGCGGTTGTAACCGCAGTCGCATGCCACGGATATGCTGCAATGTGGTCTCGGTTAGAATATGTTGTTGAAGAGATCTCGGGGTTATTACGTGCGTGACTTAGTCAACTGGACACTTAGTCAGCACTGACTATGCGAGAAATCGTCTTCGGTTGTAACAGAAAAATTATGTGAGTCGAGAGCCACATAACATCTTGGCCGCATATTGTCGTGGCCGCATACGTGCTCTCATTTGGCCTTGGTTGTCTGGACGCTCTGGCCGCATGTTGACGAAGTCGCATGCAAACTCTCGTCCGGCCTTGGTCGAATGGACACTTTGGCCGCATGGGGTTGTGGCCGCATGCAAACTTTCGTTGGGCTTTGGTCGAATGGACACTTAAGCCGCATAGCGTTGTGGCCGCATGCAAGCTTTCGTCGGGCTTTGGTCGAATGGACACTTAAGCCGCATGGTGACGAGGCCGCATAAGGAGTAGCCGCATATGAGAGAACACGTGGCATGGCACATCTGACATGGTCATTAATGCACTGATGTGACTTTCTATCTTTTCTTGAGCCGTCGTCTTCTACGAATCTCGAAGCGTCGGCGTCGAGTGATGTTTCAGAGTCTGACAGTCATCGACTGCTATGTCAGAAGATTTTTATGCGGCCTCCCTGCTCTGCGGTCGCTCAGGCCGCATAAAGTATATTATGCGACTTCTTGGTCTTTGGTTTGACCAAGCCGTATGTAGCTTCTCTACGGCTTGGTTATTTTAGGCCGCATGTAGCTTCTCTGCGGCTTGGTTATTTTAGGCCGCATGTGCCTTATCTGCGGCTCGGTTTGTTCGGGCCGCATGTGACTTCTCTGCGGCTTGGTTACTTTAGATCGCATATGGCTTCTCTGCGGTTTGGTTGTTCATTTGAGGGGGCATGGCCTTTATGTGGCCTGCATATTTTTTTTATGCTTCTACAAGACCCCCTTCAAAGTTTCCAAAATGAGGAGTTTGGAATACTTTGAAAGAAGTATGGCCGAGCGCTATTAGCCGCATATGCAGGATATGCCGCAGTCTCATGGTCGCATGTCGATTTCTGACAGGCTATTCGCTCATTAATGAGGAGATTCGGCTATCTTTGACCGGATCTCTTGGGATTTTGTGTCGTCTCCTGATATATGGCTTTGAGATGTCGGTTTCCAAGGAGATTAAATAGGATTATGCGGATCGAACGCCAGGTTCATCCCATTAATGCTAGGTACGTTGCCTCGATCCCTTCACGCGGTTTTAGGACCTATAAATAGGCAGTCAGGGGAGAGAGAAAGAACCTTTATCTCTCTTGCTTTCTTCCTCCTTTTTCTACAAAGGATGTCGCAGGATGGCCTTCCTTCTCGTCGAGGAGTTTGTCAGGGGCGGCCTTGACTCGTGGCCCCCTGACTTCGCTGTTTTGCCTGAAGGTAGGAGAGCATCCTGCTTTTCGTGTTGGGCTACCAAGGACACAGAGACACTAGTATACAGTCTTGTTGCGTGGATGAGAAATAATCTAGAACACGCGCAGACTTTTTTACACAGCCTTGCCGCATGGATGAAAGATAATCACGAACGTGTGTGGTCTTTTCTCATTAGTCTGTCGCATGGATGGGCAACCATCATGCGGCAGCTAAGATCATGTCGGATGGTTGAAGGCTCGACCTGGACATGCGACAACCATGACTCTGTCTCATGGATGAAGGCTCGATCCGGATATGCGACCACCATGGCTCTGCCGCATGGATGGAAGCTTGACCCGACATGCGACAATCGTGGCTCTGCCGCATAGAAGATACCTCATGCGCCGATTAGGTTTTGCCGCATAGTTTTCATATTTTCTTTGTTTACTAACACCATATGTTCTCCTTGTGCATGCTCTGTTCTCCCTTGTGCGGTTCATGATGGAGCATGGAAGGGTATCATAACACCCGTTGTTTGGGGTGAAGACCAACTTTATGTGGCGATTCGCCAAGAACTGATCCAGGAGACGAGGACAGTTAGGCAGAAACTAATCCAAGAGATGAGGATGATCATCCTGCGTCACACGTTGAGCCGTCCTTGTTCGTGTTGCGTGCTAGCTGTGTTTCTCCCCTTTATGCGGCTTGTTATCGACCAGGGGCCTGCGGTGTCGATGACAGAATTTGGATTAATTATCATTCCTGTTGTCGTCTTTCCGCGTGGTTGAAGAGCTCTTGCTCCTACTCCTCCCTTGCTATCTATCAGTATGTATTTTTTTCATATACTGAGGTTTGCACTGCGGAGGGATGATCCAGAAAGCATTGAGTTCCGCTGCGGGCTTTGTTGGTGTCAGTAGCTGCAACCGCTCGGAGGGACGCCTGGATGGAGAAAGTTCTTATTATAGAATTTTCTATCACCTGTACTCATGATCTTGAATATTAATAAAAAAATCTTTAAAATGTAATGGATTTTCATCGTGTGTACTCATGATCTTGAATATAAATAAAGTTTTTTTTCAGAACTTCTCTTTCGTATCTGTCGTATTGAATATTGTGGACTTTGGGTATTGTACTAGAGGTAATATGGACGTAGTACAACACCGCAGTCTTTTAAGGATATCCTACTGAGGGATCTTGGTGGACTTATTACTTCTTGCGCACGATAGTGCAAGTAATATGTTCGAAACAGGCCTTGCCAGAGGTGATATGGATGTGGCAAGTTTGGTGGACTTAACACCATTGGCGCACTTAAATTTAAGTACATGTAATAAGTTTAGACGACGATCGATATCAGAGGTACTGTGGACGTGATGATCGATAGCCAAACCCGGAAGGTTTTTTCAGAGGTGCGAAGGATATGGCAAATCCTACTAGGGAGGAGGTGAGGACGATAGCTCAGAGGTGACATAGACGTGAGCCGGTCGATAGTCGTACCGAGAGGTTAGGTATGATCCTGGTATTTTTGCTGGAAGGAAAAAGGAAACGATCCAGAGGTAATATAGACGTGGTTGTTTTCTTTGGATGTAGAACAGGAGAAGCTCATAGTTTAAAGGTGATATGGACGTGAACTGTTTGCTTCCATTGAGGACATCCCATTGGAGGATTTTTGGAGGACCTACTACTTCTTGCGCACGAGAGTGCAAGTAATAAGTTCGAAACGAAACCCTATCAGAGGTAATAAGGACGTGATAGGTTTTGTGGACCCATTACTTCTTGCACACTTGAGTGTAAGTAATAGGTTCGAGACAAGTTCTGTCAGAGGTAATATGAACATGGCAGATTTTGTGGACTTAACATCGCTAGCGTACTTATGGTTAAGTACGGGTGATAAGTTGAGATGACAACCGATATCAGAGGTAATATGCACGTGATGAACGATAGCCAACCCCGAAAGATTTGCTCAGAGGTAATATGGACATGTCAAACACGATCGGGGAGAAATGTTAGGACGATAGTTCAGAGGTAATATGGACGTGAATCAATGTTCAAAAAATTTACTGAGGAGTGATTTGCTGATTGTTGTCTATCCAAAAATATAGATTGACCTAAGGGTTGCTCCGCTAGGAAGATCGTTAGGACGATAGCTCAGAGGTAATGTGAACATGGCTAGCGCCTAACGATATTGGTTTGATTGGTCACTACGGGAGTGTGCAAGTGGACCTGAGGACTGCTTCGCTAGGGAGCTTTTGAGGATCCATTATCTGTTGCGTATCCAGGACTCCTGAATACCGATAATGGCTTCTACAATAATTTGTATAAGAAGGGCAAGGTCGTACATAGGCACTTGCTGGGAAAAAAGAACCAAGAGTGTAAACATTGTACATCTTGGTTGTCTTTGATGTGGATAGGGAAGTACCGGCCTAGCCTTAGACGTAGTAATTTTTCAGGAACTTGCCATTGATGGGCATCATGAGCAAGTCGCTATTGGGTTTCGCCATTCGGTAGGCGCCGTTGGAGAATACTTATTCTACAACAAACAAGCCTTCTCATTTGGATTAGAACTTGCCAGCCGTCTTGTAGGTCATAACTATCGGCCTTCTTACTATCCGGACGAGGTCACCCACTTGGTAAGTCCTCTTCTTCATTCGTTTGTTGAAGGCTCCTGAAAGACGCTATTGGTACAACTCAATGCATTGTTGAGCTAAGAGACGTTTCTCGTCGAGTGCTTTTAACTCTTGTAGCCGTCGGCGGTGATTATCGTCGACGATTAGCCGGTTGAAGAGAGCTACTCAGAGCGAGGGAATTTGGACCTTGAGGGGGGAGGACTGCTTCGCTCCCGTAGAGCAAGGAGAATGGTGTGCTACTAGTTGGCGTTCAGACCATTACGCGGTAGGCCCAGAGACATTCACCCAGCTTCTCATTCCAGTCGCGTTTGTTGGATGACACAAACTTTTTGAGAAGCTTTATGATGGTCTTGTTGAAGGCTTCTGCCAAACCATTTGTTGCTGGGTTGTAGACAGTCGTGGCTACATTCTGAATTCAATTTTTGTCACAGAACCGATAAAAAGCATGACTTGCAAACTGTGGACCATTGTCATGGATGATTCTTTGTGGCAAGTCAAAGCGGTATATGACGTGATGCTTGATGAAGCTGATTACGTTTGATGTCTTGACTTCAGCGAGTGGTACGGCTTTCGTCCACTTGGAGAAGTAGTCGGTAATGGCGAGGATAAACCGATGTCCCTTAGACGAAGCGGACTAATCGGCCCTATGTTATCCATGCCCCATTCTTCGAACGGCCAAGATGCCACAGTTGGGTATAGAAATTTTGAGGGTTGGTGGATGAAGTCTGCGTGGATTTAGCACGCTTTGTACTTCCTTGCGTAGTCAATGGCACCTGCTACCATTGTCGGCCAGTAGTAACCCATTCTCCGGAGACGGTCATGTAGCTTGGGCCCTGGCTGATGGGCACCGCAAATCCCTTTGTGGGCCTCACAGAGAGCCTGCTTTGCTTCTGTATTCGATAGAAATCGTAACAGAAGACCGTCATAGGAGCGGCGATACAACATTTTAGTAGCCGTATCGTAATAGAACCGGAGGGAACATATTTTGGTGGAAGTGGCTTCATTTGGGTTCTCGGAAAGAATTCCATAGACTGCGTAGTCGATGAATGGGAGTCTCCAGTCTTGGGAGTCGATGCTCGTCTCTACCAAGTAGCTCAGGCACTGATAGAGGTTGTTCTTCGGGCAGACCTGCTCCTGACCGATCACGGTGATCAATTCATGAGTATTGACCGGAACAACTAGAGATGCTGTGAGGCCGGCCAGGGCGTCAGCCTCAAATTTTTTATAGCCGAGGGACATGCTCTATGAAGAGCCCCTCGAAGGTGGGGATTATTCCAAGTACGGCTTGGTGGTAGGGGAGTAGGTCTTCATTCTGGACTTCGTACTCGCCTCGAACTTGATTGACTATCAGCTTGGAATCGCCATAGGCATCTAGGTAGTTCACTCCTACTTGTTTGGCAATTTGGAGCCCAATGATGAGGGCGTTATACTCTGCCACATTATTGTAGCACGGTTTAGTGAGAAAGTAGGCACGGTTGATGACCAGATCGTGTGGGAAGATCAGTACTATCCCGATGCCAGCGACAATATCGCCATTGGGCCCTGTTCTTGAAGCACCATCGAAGAACATTCACCAAACGACTTCTGTGCTCGTGGTCATGTTTGAGTCTGCGACCTTATCTTGGATCTCCTCGTAGAGCTTCGAGGTTTCCGGTACCGGGTCGGCAGCCAGGAAGTCGGTCAATGCTTGACCTTTGACCGCCTTCTGTGGAACAAATACCATGTCGTATGGTGACAACAGTATTGCCCATATGTCTAGGCGAGAGTTGAGCACTCCAGGTTTCGTCATGAGGACCCTGAGGGGATTAACTCATAAGATCACGTGGATGGTTTACCCTGCCACGTAATGCTGGGTCTTCTGGATGGCGAAGACTAGAGCAAGGCACTCATTCTGGATGGGGTTGTACATATGCTCTGCGCCGGCCATCATCCTACTGAGATAGTAGATGGACTGCTCGTGACCTGCGTCGCTTGTCTGGGCTAGTAGAGCGCCGAGGGAGTGATCCATTGCTCGCACATATATCAAGAAGGGTCTTCCTACCACGGGGGCCACCAATACTGGAGGATTCCTGAGGTACTATTTGATGTCGTCGAAAGCGCGTTGGCATTCTTCATTCCATACAAAGGAGACTCCCTTCTTAATAAGATGAGTAAACGGCTGACAACGTCCAGAAATGTTTGATATAAATCTCTTGATGTAGGCCACTCTTCCTTGAAGGCCACGGAGTTCTCTGAGTTTCTTCGGTGGACGCATTCAAGGATTATTTTAGTCTTGTCAGGGTCCACATGGATACCCTTCGAAGTTATGACGAAACCCATGAATTTGCCGCTGGAGATTCCTAGGAAAGATTTGGTGGAATTCATCTTGAGTTGGTGCGTACGTATGAGGTCGAACACAATCTTCAAATCTCGGAGGTGAGCATCTTTGGAGCGACTCTTGACGACGTTGTCATCAACGTAACACTCGACCTCATGCATACGCACCAGGTTGATGACTGTGTAGCAGTATACTCCTACCGACGTTCAGAATGATGTATGCTTCTCGTCGTCATGAGACACCTTAATTTGATTGGAGCCTGAGAATCCATCCATGAAGTACATGTGCTCGAAGCTACATGTGTTGTCGACCATTATGTCTGTGATCGGAAGAGAAAACTCGTCTTTAGGGCAGGCCGAATTTAGATCGCAGAAGTCAATGCAGATCCGGATCTTCCCGTTATTTTTGACGAAGGACACGATGTTGGCTATCCATCTGGATGTTGTTCTTTGCGGAAGCCACTAGCTATTAGTTTGTTGACTTTAGCTTCGATGGCGTTCATGATATCCGGACAAAATTTTTGTTGCTATTGCTTGACAGGTTTAGCGTTCGACAAAATATTGAGTTTGTGGACCGCGATTTGGGGGTCCTATCCCGACATATTTTCGTAACTCCAGGTAAAGACATCGATGTATTCTCTGATGAGCTGTAGCAGGGATTTTCGATCCTCATCCATCAGACTCTTACTGATGAAGATAGGTTTAGGGGAGGATTCTTTGCCAAGATTGACTTGTACGAATTCGTCCTCAGTGAAAGGTTCTCGTTGTTCGAACCACATATCCAATTGTGCGTCTAAGCGTTGGTCCCACAGTTATGCTTCAAAGAGTTCCGGAGGATCTTTGTCATCTTTCTCAGGGCCAGCTGACACCATGTTAGTAGACAATATTTGTTTGAGCATCTCCCCGATACTGATATCGGAGTTCCAAGAGGAAGACTCTGAAGGGTGAGAGTGTAACTCATCTTCTTCATCCGAGCCTTCGGGGGTTGTGGGAGGTGTGTCATACCCTAAGCCATGCTTGGTCTTATGGTAGTAATCCTCGGACTTGCCTGCCGGAGCGGTGAGGCGCAAGGGCAGTCGTCGACCTTTGCCGTAATTCAGACCTTGGTTACTTTTAAGATCATAACCTATCTTCTAGATGAGGTGTTTGGCCTCCGATGATCCCCTACTTCACTCGTTACCTCGTTCGTGGGTTTTCGTCTACGGCGCCCTCGGTATCTATCTATCCCTCGGCTGCGGGTAAGGTTCCCTTACCCTTTGAACACTGAATCGATAGAGTTATATTTTGCCAGTATCAGGTTCCGACTCTTGTTCCTCCAGGATGAAGGACTGGGGGCATTCAACCATGCCGAAGATGATGGGTTTCTCCCCTCCTCTTTGCTGGAACCGTGAAGTAGGAACCTTGGCTAGGGAGGATCTGGTTTATTGCATAGGTAGCAGTTATCTGTGTATGCAGTTGTATGCCTATACCATGTTCTAGGGAGTACAATATGCTTAAGTGAGCGACATCGGAGTAGTTCAAAGATAACCCTTTATTCATAAAGTAGGGGATCTTTTTTAGGAGAATTACATCGTCTAGGGACGAAGCGTTAGCATAAGCTGCTACGTACTCTTCTAGTTCGTCTTCCTCGAAATTTGTCTCCGATGCGGACGAGGGCTTTAGAGGCCTCCTGCGAAGCTTGACTACTAAGGTTTTGGGGGCAGAAGTTGGCACTGGGTCTTTCTTTCGATTTGGCAGTCATACCGTCAGAGGTTGTGGTGTCTTCCTCTGTATCTTTACAACGAGGGAAGGGGTTCTGTCACAAGCACGTCCCTTGAGGTGGACCATCAAAAGTTTGCCTGATATTAAGCCGATTTCTACGTCGACATCGTCCCCTCCTTTGTCCTGGCAGACTTGCTTGTACATGAGTGAATCAGAGTAGTAAGCCTCTACCTCTTTGAAAGGATCCACGTCGGCAAATTCAGTCTTGACGACACCGTAATCGTCCATGTACTTCAGACACTGGTGCAAGATTGAAGGTACGATTATGTATTGATATATCCATGGACGTATCAGGAGAATGTTGTAGGATACATCTACGTCTATGACGTAGCAAGTGACCTCTGTTTTTAAATCGCTAATTTGGCACTTCAAGCGAAACTTGCCCAGACGGTAGCTTATTTCTGAGTTGAAGCCACTGATGGCAGTGTTGGTCGCTGCCAGGCGATGCATCGGGATGCCCAAGGTCTAAAGCAGACTCCGTGGGATGATGCTGATTGACGAACCAGGATCGATGTGTATCCGGTCCACCCTAATGTATCCTGTGTAGTACAGAGGATGATCGTGCCGATTGTTCTTTAGCAATATGTCTTGTTGCGAGAACGTAATATTGGGTATCGCCTCTATCACATTATTGCAGTAGGGGCATGCAGCGGGATCCTCAGCTGGCGGCTTGACCTGCGCCAGGTAGGTGTTGGTATTTTATAATGCCTCACTAAGAGTGTCTTTAGAGAGTTAAGAAGCTCGAATAAAGACAACTTCGCTGGAGTATTGGTCAGTTGGGCCACGATGTCAAAGTTGTAGGGCTTCTCCAGCCCTTGGATTGTATCTTTGCGTAGCGGTCTGTCAAAGCGAGTTTCTTTCTGCTTGGACTTGTCCGCTACGGAGGCTAGGATGGACCCGGATCTGATGTTGTAGGTACGACAATTGGGAGTGCACCATCGTCAGGGGTGTCATACTCGCATTGGTACGCCAGGCCTGATTATGTTGTTCCTGCTATAGCTTCTTCGGAAGGGAGATAAACTGTGTAGCAGGACTTGGACTTCTTGCCTTTAGTCTTGGTGACAGAAGGTGTTGTCTGCTGCATCAATTCTGGAGCAATGTCTGGATGGACCCACATGACCTCTCAAAGTGGCATGGTGAGAAGTATCAGCCCGACTGTTTGGTTATGAGTCGGCGGAAGATTGACGACCTCCATCATTGCCCGGGGGATCGGGATTACTCCGTCTTGGGCTTCCGTCACCAGGAAAGTTGCCGAACTGGAGAGATACCATGTTTGCGGCAACTGTCTTATCATCAAAATCCAAGGTGAGGGCCTTGGTATCTAGCAAACGCTGTATGAACCACTTTAGGGTGTAGCAATCTCACGTCGCATGGTGGATGTAATGATGGTAGTGGCAGTACTTGGGATTATTCATCTCGGCTGCCTCAACAGGGCGCTTGACGTCCGGAAGCCGAAGCTTGTTTTCCTTCATTAGTATATCAAATATAGCCATGACGTCATCGTCTTCGAAGGAATATTTTTTTCAGCTTTGGAGCCTCGGCGGGCTTTTGTTCGAGCTTCTTGGTTATATTGGCGACCCGAGCCTGCTTTTCCTTACTATCCCGGGAGCTGTTGCCGCTATTGTTATTTTGATATTGTAGGGGCATTTTTCCCTATCCTCAGTGACATGGATCTGTATTCCCAAAAGACGGACGTCATTCACCTTTTTCTCAGTGCCAACGACATTTATGATGAACGTCGTCAAGTCTTTGAATTAGGTATCACACATTGTCATGCCCAGTCCCAAAATATATAGAACTAGGAATACGTAAGCATGCCAGCCGTATGTATATGGCAACTCCAATATATGGCAACCATAACACATATGTACACTGTATATTGAATAACAATTCACAAGGGGTATATAATTGTCATAAGTCACAGGGCATGACTAAATCTCCTCCACAAAAATCATAAAGAAATAAATGATCAAATATGTCAATGAACCCAATATGAAAGAATTGAGAAGAACTAATATTTGGGTGGAGACAAATCCACTACTAAACTAGAATATGAAAGAAAATATAATAAGTACATCATCTAGTGATCAGAGAGGCTCGAAGGAAAGACCTCCTCGAAAGAGAAAGAAGTAGCAAGTCTTGATCCGTGCTCCTGCAAATAGTCATGACCGTCTACACCTGAAAAGGGACCAGGTCCTCGGAGGGATGTAACAAGATACATAAAAGCATGCTTACATAGTGCTATACGGCCTGGACTTCTCGTCTCGAGTGCTATGCGGCACGAAGTGCTATGCGGCCTGGACTTCTCGTCTCGAGTCAGCATGCGTCCAAGACTGGATTTGCCATGCGCCCTTGGCCAAATGCATGAACTTGAACGAATGAAATTTTACTTAGTCCAAAAGATTTTATGCGGCCAAGAGGAGTATGCTACCTCGTTGTCTATGTGGCCAGGAGCTATGTGTCATCGTTGTCTATGTGGCCAATAGCTATACGTCCCTCTCCTTCTGGACACATAACTTCTGACTGATTTGACATAACTTTTCATAATTTATCTTTTCTTCTGACACACTTTTATCACATGTCACATCAGTCACTTTTTTGACTTGACTTGTATTTATTGTTTGTCAGATCACACATTTTTTGAAGAGTGAACTTTTTTCTGTCTATGCGGCCTTGATCTTATGCGGTCTTAACCTTATGTGGCCTCGATGATTATGCAGCACCTTGCTATGCGCCTTTCTTTTATGTGCCTATTGTTTCTTACTCACTTTGGTCACTTGCTTGGTTTAATGTGGATTTTGATTGAACGATTGTGATGCTACATGTTAACTTAGAAATAACTTGTATGACCCAGATGTGACCCTATGTTAAATGAATAAGCACCAGGCCCGAGCCTGTAGATATGGCCTTACATGTACTTACTTGCTGATTAAGCTACTTTTTCTGGATCCCCTTATTATATGTTGGACAGAATAAGGGGCGTAGTTTAACTCGAGAGAGGGTCTACAATCCCGGTCCTTATTTGGTTTAAAGATTGTGGACCTGATCTCGAGGGGTTCTCACACTACACTTATTTTATCTATCGATATAATAAAGTGACACACTATTGTGACCATCATTTGCTTGTCCACAACCTTGATACTAGAACTTGTTCCTGCCCCGACTATTGTATCCGTGCCGATACACTTGATCGCACCAAGAGTGCTACTCGATATATAATGAGTTATCGTGTCACATACACTTGCTACGTGATATATGTAATTATTTTCTTGTACGAATCTAGTAATTGGACAGTGACTTTAGTGGCTAGATAGTATTGATTGTTGCATCACACTTGAGTGAATCCAGATTTAACTTTAAGAGACAATATGGATTCGTATCAAGATTTCCCGTACTTAAAGTACGACATTTAGGAAAGAATGTTCATGTAACCACGACATGAGATTCTAAATCACCTAGGGTTAAGTAGGCAACTTAATTTGTAGAGCATTGGTAGGGAATAGTATCTCGAGATCGTGCATGTCGAACCACCCTAAGATAGCTGGGAGTAAAGGCTGGCCACCACGGATACTGTATATCATCTACACTAGTAGAGTACAATATCTGACTTACTTATAAATTGAGCCAGTGTCTTTCCTATAGAAAGCCTGGAACTGCTACTGATCATTAAATTAGCTCAGGGCCCTTGTAAAGGACTGGTGCATCATATATTCTTGCTTGTATATCATTGGTTCAGCCAGCCCTGCTCGATTATGGCACGATCTGAGGATACTTATATATTACATTATTGGGATAACTCAGAGATCACAGATCAAGCCGTAACATATGTTTGGCCGTTAAGTCTATTTTAGTAAGAGAAGTGGACCGTTGCAGCCTGAAAGTTCAACTCATATCCTTGTTTGGTTGTTGAGTTACGTTGTTGTATTACAACGGGACACAGATCGAAGCTACTTATTAGCACTATGTTATTTTATTTAATATTGTAACCCTGCTTGTGTATTGTGCCTTCATTTGAGTGGAATTAGGGACATAGACTGTCGTGGCATGATAGTTTAACTCATGTCCTTATTTGGTTGTTGGGTTGCGTTATTGTGTTACGATAACCTGTGGACTGAAACTACGATGCAGAGTTATTATAGGTGGACCATAATCAAGGGATGTATTCTATCTTGATGTGATGTGGCACTTTCTGTCCTTGTTTGGTCAAGGGGTGTCTTGTCATTGCATGGATGTGACATATGTCATTGATTGTTGGTTTATGCACTCATGCTATAGAACTTGTTTTGTTTCTTCATTTCGTGCTTCTTTTGTGGTACTTTCTATTTGGGGTATGACCCCACTGGTTTTGCATAGCCAGGTTTAGAGCCAGCACCTGAGGATCAAATGTATCTCTCCCTCACTTATGGCACGCACCAGAAGGATGGCTGCTAATGATCACGAGTGGGTTCTTTCATTCACTACTCGTCTTTTGTAAACTATAATCTTTTGGGCATTTAGACAACCGACACCTGTTAGCCGGATAATCTGGACACTAGTTCCCTATATGACATGTAATATATATTCAGAGTGCAGCTGACTCACTGTCATGTATACTTTTGATTGTGTATCTTGCATATCATTCGTATTTTTTAGATCTCTAGAATATTCTGATGCGACGTTGGGGACGCCTTACTGCTTATTCTAAAATATTCTATTTATTGCTATTTGTTTGAATGATTGAGATATAGAAGTTCTTGACCCTAGGGGACTTGATTATAGTATGTACTCCCTTGTCTTTAGACAACCTTAACACATTGAGGGTTGCTTCGGTATTCTGCAAAGTATGGTTGGCTGGGTCATTCCCCGCTCTCCAGTATCCTGGATCTGGGACGTGACACTAGCTAAGTGTCTTAGAGCATGAGTTCGTTATGTGATCGACAGGTTGCACATGAGGTAAATAGGGTAACTCGATTATATGTGAGGTGTATAATCGACATACACATGAGGTAAATAAGGCTTGATCACATAATCAACTTCTACTCTCCCTCCCTAACCAATACCCATGGATTCAATCATGACACGTTATGCACATGAATATGATATAGTCACACTAGCACACGAAATAGTGGATGCACAAGAAGCACATAAAATAATATCCGATGCACATGATGAAATACATGTGTAAGGAGTACCCACTGAACATGGTAAGGGATAACATCTCCTGACAGGATCCATATAGTATCAGTCCGTGTAATAATGTGTCAGAATTAAGTATACCAGTTCTAGAATAAGTGATATATACACTATCATGAAATAAAAACTAACAAAGAGATATACTCGCCTCTGGTCTAGAGCAAAAGGGGTAACTCGGTGTCCGAGCTGGTGTCACACAACCCTATAGATGAATATCAAGTCAATTTGGGTGTAATAAAGGTAAAATGAGTTAAAATGCATCAATGCATGCTTCTAGGTCCATAACTAGCATCTAAGGTGGTTTCTAGTTCATACTAGTGGTTATTGGGTGATACTAGGTCACTCTTGGGTTTTGGTTAGGTTCTAGCTAATAACTAGCTTAATACTAGACAACACTTAGTTATACTAGTTACACTTATCAGTCTCCTCCAGACTATGGTATCAAATGATACCCCACCTGCTCCTTACTCTAGTAGTCTGTAGGAGTAACAACATCTACTGAATGCTCAAAATCAGATCCCAGGCATTGCCATGCCACATGCCCGACACTAAGTACCAATCCAACATTATTACCAACCCTTTTCCTACTGCCAATAGAGGACTGGTGGAACAATGGTCATAGTGACTGGTACATGTGCCAAGGTGAAAAGTTACCCAGGTGAACTGATACCAAAATCACTAACTAAAATCTCCACTTTCCTAAACTCTGAACCCACACCTATAGTATACACACATGAACTCAGGTCCTAACAACCCATCCCCAAGGCTGTTGTTGATTCCCTTCTTGATAACCTAGGTCTTGGCTGGACCTGCATTCCAACCCAACTTTCCTGCTGTCTTCCATTGCCCGACCCTCTGTTTGATACTTCCATTGTTGCATCTAATTGAGCCAATTGCCAAACACTTGAATACACAACAATGTATCATATCAGTGCATGAACTAATACATAATTTCTCCCACATGTATTAGTATCTGATACATATCAGTTGTTCACTGATACACTTATCAGATTAGTGATACACACAACAAGTTAACAGTAGTTGTTGTTACTGTCTCAACTGAACAAGCAATAGCAGCACAGCAGTTGCTGATGATGTTGACTATTGCATGTTGGCATCTTAAGACCAAGCCTCCACCTACACAGACACATGTGCAACTAACACACACACACACACATATGCACAAGTGCAACACAGTCAACTCTCCTCCGAACTCAACATAAACACTTGTATATACAGTCACTAACCACAGTCACACCCCCTTACGGGTCACACTACACACACAAAATGAGACACACAAACTCTCTACAACATATGAATATACAATATATATATATACATTAACTCAAATACAACTCTCTCTCTCTCTCTCTCTCTCTATATATATATATATATATATATATATATATATATATATATATATATATATATATATATATATATATATATATATATAACCCTATATAATACTATGAACAATTACATTTTCTCAAACACTTCAAGTGCAAAGCTTATGATACATATGATACATACCCAACCCGAGTGTCAAAACCCACAATTCATCACAACTAGCATATATATATATATATAGAGAGAGAGAGAATAAGGGAGGTGAGATGGCACCTCACTCTAAAAACAAGGGTGGCGGTGACGTGGCACAATCACAACCACACATTTCATAATTGACAATTTGCACATAACCCCGTCCCCTCGTTTGTGTGGTTGAGATTGTGCCACATCACCGTCACCCTTGTTTTTAGAGTGAGGTGCCATCTCACCTCCCTTATTCTCTCTCTCTCTCTCTCTCTATATATATATATATATATATATATATATATATAATACATCATAATACAACTAAAGAAACTTGCTACAATGAGAATTGAGAAGTAATTGCACAAAATGCCCAAATTTGAGCTTTGTATCACACGGGATCATACTGTATCGCGATACGGCATATTCACATCCAATTGTGGACACGTAGCTAGTCCCCCAACCCCGATATAAGTCCAAATATACAAAATTAGGCTCATGACACACACTTGATATGTCAATCTCATAATTTTTCTAAAATATACACAAATACCTATGTAGAAGACACAATACACAACCAAATAGCCTAGAACTTCTTTTCATAGGTAGCCATATATTATTGGGGTATTCCTAATGGTCCAATGTATGATTTGGAAGCTAAAATGAAAGAGAATTCAGATCTATACCTATTGGAAGATAGATTTCAAATGAATTGCTCTCACGGACATGATTTAGACACAATCTCATTGCCAAAGCTCCTTCTCCAAGTGCTCATTGCCAATCCAATCTACAATGCTCTCCAAGTGATAGAAATGAGAGGGAATGAAAGAATTTGGGTTGAATTGATGAAGGGGATGAAGTGAATTGGGGATCTAATGAATTGGGGATCTCAAAATGAGTGTAAAATGAAGACAATAGAGAGAGAAAGCCTCCCTATAGGGGCCGGCCAGGTTTCCCCTCCTCCAAGCAACTTTACAAAGTCCAAATTGCCCCCAATAATTAATTATGAAGAATAATTAATGAGGGCTAAAATGAGAATTCCTTAAACTAATCCAAATTAGCTTTAAACCTCCTAATTAGCTAAAGGAAATGGGTTTCAATGGGCCTGGTCCATGTTGGGCTCACAAGTTGTCATGACAAGTTTAATTGCGTTCACATGTGTCAAGTCTAACTAATAGGCTAGCCCACTATCTAGAATTAATTAATACAAGTCACTAAATAAATATATAGCACACTATTAATAAATAATTTATATAAAGTACCAAATAATTATATATTGTACTCTAATTAAATATAAACCCTAAAAATAAAATAATTAGGTCAAATTACTAAATTATCTCTATTTGAAAAAGTGAGGGTGACAACGGTGGCGTTTGAGTCTCCATTTTCTCCAGGATTTTGACTAGCTTGTCCCGAGGTTCTTGGTGGCTATGAGGCCATGTTTGCCTTGATCTCCAGCATTGTCTGGGTCAAGGCTTGCATCGACGCACTCATAGTGTGCATCATAGCCTCGGGAGTTTCTAGGCATTGTCGATCGTTGGGGACCTCGTGATCGTCCCCCGCCATGTACATTATTCTTACATGGGAGGCAGTAGATGGAATAGTGGACGTTGCACTTTCTGTCTTGGACTCTTGCATCGAACAGTCCTCAGGGAAAGTTGTCAACGTTGTATTCTCTTCGAACTCCGAGAGAATACTACCCCCAGCGTAGGAAGATACGTCTTCCTGGTGAGGGGACTACCCCTAGGGATCTCCTCATCAGTTTCTTGAAAATCGTTGTCTCCTCAGAATATCGGATTATTGTGGAGTTCTGGGGGATCGCTACCCCCAGCTTGCAGAATCACTAGGGGTCCTGAGGAAGAACCACCCCCAGTAGCTGATAGTTTCTTCTTGGAGCGGGTGCCCTAGAAAACTCCTTCTATAGGTACTGCCGCCTGTCCTCCTTGGGTGCGCCTTCTTGACACGCTGGCCGAAAGCGAAGTGTTTAAGGCGCTAGACTTTCGATCTTCCCTTGTGGAGGGAGACTACCAAGCGGAATAGCATGAGGCGAAGGGCAATTCCTCCTCCTCTGGTAATTGCACATATTTTTTGGGACGCTGCCGGGTAGGTGCCTTTGGTTGCAGCCGTTGGAACACCGACTGCCTGTTTGTTGGCACTGCTGCTTTAACACAATAGCAGTTGATGATGATATTGGCATATGGGTATCCTGGAGGGGATACCTCATATGTCGTGGTTGCTTCCCTCGATTTGCGCTTGTGGTTGATCACGTTGCGTAAATCAAGCGAGGGCTAGTCCACCTTTATACCCTTGTTATGAGCCCGGTTAGACCGAGCACATGGGTGAGTAGGTGTTATCTTTGCTCCCTGTCCTGGGGTTTATACAAGAACTCTCCCCCAAGTCACAAATAGAAGACTTTCGGGACTGTCCCTGTCTGTTTGCCACTGCGGGCCAGACACATGGGTCGGTCTCGTATAACTTCTCGTCAGGGGCCCGCGCAACAGCTAGCGGAGCATGCTGTCGGCCGGCCGTATGAGCAGTTGCTTGAGCTTGGAGAGAAAGCACTGCCCTGGAGTCCTTCGATCTAGCACGCACCAGTGCGTAGTATGAGGAGTCCAAGTTCACATCCTCTCATTTATCAGCAAGACGCATGGAGTCAGTGCTGTGTGAGATTCGGTCGAAGACGAAGGTTTTGCTACTGTGCTAGCCGCATGTGGTCATTTGCCTACGGCCACCGATTGGTGCCGCATGTGGACTTTTGCCTGTGGTTGTAGACCCATGCGGCTTCTGTTGTTGCCGCATGAAGCTTTTCTCAGCCACCGAACTTCTGGCATCGTAGTATTTTTTTACCAGATTTGGTCGCTAAGGCCTTTTCCGACTGCCAAATGAACATGGTCAGTTTGGGTGGACGCATGATGCGCGTCTGCGGCAACAAGGAGAGTAGTGGGGAGCACATGCTCCATAGTTGGGTGAGGCACAGCGGCATTTGCTACCCATGTCTTGCGGGTCTTCTTAGGCTTTGCTTGCCATGGATAAGGACTCGCGCTGTCTCCGGAGAGCATATTCTCGAATGCTTGCTGATCGAAGCATACTACCAACATCCTTTGGGTCGAACCCAGCTTGGCCGCATCGGACTGCGTCATTGTCTTCTCATCAGAGGAGAAGTTTGTCCCCAGCAGAGTCACCCATCTTGTTCGCCATCGCAAATTTTAGACGTTGAAATAATAAACAAAGAAGTATAAAGATATCCTAGACAGAAAAACTAAGCACAATATTTTGATCTGGGTAGTGACGATGGACAAAAAGCCTGTGGCGGCTCCTTTACTCCGTTGACGGTCTGATAAGGGAATAATGATGCTCTCCTTTCTTCTCTCTCATGAGCTTGTGTGAAGGTATGTAGTTGGCCGGGGGCTTGTAGGGTATGCTACCATTGCTATTTATAGTCGTCGTGCTTATAGTCGTCGATGCCGCATAGGGCTCTGTTTGGTGGTCGCATATGACTCCTTCAACAGAATGCGGTTGTAACCGCAGTCGCATGCTATGGACGGGCTGTCATGTGGTCTCAGTTAGAATATGTTGTTGACGAGATCTCAGGGTGTTGCTTGCGTGATTTGGTCAACTGGACACTTAGTCAGCACTGTCTGTGCGAGAAGTCGTCTTTGGTTGTAACAGAAAAATTATGTGAGTCGAGAGCCGCATAACATCTTGGCCACCTATTGTCGTGGCCTCATACGTGCTCTCATTTGGTCTTGGTCGTTTGGACGCTCTAGCTGCATGTTGACGAGGCCGCATGCAAACTCTCATCCGACTTTGGTCCAATGGACACTTTGGCCGCATGACGTTGTGGCCGCATGCAAACTTTCGTCGGACTTTGGTCGAATGGACACTTAAGCTGCATGGCGTTGTAGCCACATGCAAGCTCTCGTCGGACTTTGGTCGAATGGATATTTAAGCTGCATGGTGACGAGGCCGCATAGGGAGTAGCCGCATATGAGAGAACACGTGGCATGAAACATCTGACGAGGTCATTAATGCACTGATGTGACTTTCTGTCTGTCTTTTCTTGAGCTGTCGTCTTTTACGAATCTCGAAGCATCGGCGTCATGGGTGATGTGTCAGAGTCTGACAGTCATCGACTGCTGTGTCAGAGAATATTTTTGTGGCCTCCCTGCTCTGCAGTCACTCGGGCCGCATAGAGTATACTATACGGCTTTTTGGTTTTTGATTTGACCAGGCCGCATGTAGCTTCTCTACGGCTTGGTTATTTTAGACCGCATGTGACTTCTCTGCGACTCGATTTGTTCGGGCCGCATGTGGCTTCTCTACGGTTTGGTTACTTTAGGCCGCATGTGGCTTCTCTGCTGCTTGGTTGTTTCTTTAAGGGAATATGATCTTTATACGGCCTGTATATTTTTTCATGCTTCTATAGCTACCAAACACAAATGCTCGTGTATCCTATGGACATTTGCCAACAAACGTACTTTTCATTTGGGGTTCAAGTAGACATTTACATAACATTAGCTGAGCAAACATTTGGAAAATGGGCAGAGGAAAAGAATAATATGATTCTTGTATTATGGTACGGTACTTGTCCTTTATCGCAAGTAAATTTTGAAAAATGTAAACTTTCACCTAGTAAATTTAAAAAATTAATTTAATTTTGGCTATCTATTTTAACTCGATTGTTGATGACAACCTAAATAAAGTTTCGCGGATATTGAGCTTACTACAAGTGATGAGTACTTCACATTCAAATAAGATGTTTTTCAACCGAGATGTGATTATCAGGACAAATTCTAAAGTCACTTTAATAATTACTTAAGATAGTTTATTATTTCAGGTCAGTCTAATTTTTATAATTTTTACTTAGAATATTTTAAAATTTATTCAGAAAAGTCCAATTCCTCCAAACTTTTCCAAAAATTTTCATTCCAAAATTTTACTTTTTCTTCAAATTCTCAAACCCCCTAACCCTAACTCCAACCCCAACCCCAACCAGAGGAGGAGGAGGCAGCGGCGGGAGAAGGGGAAGGAGGCGGAGGCGCGCGCGGGCTGTTACTGTTGCCGCTGCCGGCCATCCCCTGCGCGCGTGCGCGTCTGCCACGCTCAGCCCCCCGCACCCCGCACGCGTTCGCCCCTCACAGCCCCCGCACCCACACGTGTCCGTCCCGCGTGGGTTGTGCGGGTTGTTGCTGTTGCTGCCGCCGCCGCCGTCGCTGGCTATTCCCTGTGTGCGTGCGTGCGCCTCTGTCGTGCACAGCCTTCCCCACCTCGCACGTGCCCGTCCCCCGTGCGTCCCTCCCGCGCAGCCCCCGCACCCCGCGAGCGTCCGCCCCGCACCTCCGTCCCTTGCCGCCGCCCACCAGCCCCCGTCCGCCCCCGCACCCCGTCCTTGATGCTTCTTCTTCTTCTTCTTCTTCTTCTTCTTCTTGTTAGGACTGTAAGCAAAATTAACATTTCTTCCAATGTGAAGGACTGCCAAATTTTTTTACAGTACTAATTATTTAGGACCGTCACAATGTTGACAGTCCTTCTGACAAATTTTGAGCTGAAAATTAAAAGTCATTGGTTTTTACATGAAAATTTTAACTGCCCTCAAGTAAAAAAATTGGATGACAAATTTGTAAATAAATTAATTTTTTTTTTGACTGTCCTAAACAATTTATATAATGCCTTTAGAATTTGCCATTATCCGAAGGTTAGGACATGACAAGATGAGCATGTTTGAATAAACACATTTTAAGTGACTGAAATATTTTTAACACCACCATTATATATACTAATTATAAACTAGCAATAAGATTATATTAGTTCAACCGTGGATAGCTTAATGATACATGAGAAATTGATGGATATATTTTGTAAACTTTTGACATATTTTTTACAGATCTTTTAAATATTTTTCTATTAGTTTCGAGTTTATCAAATATTATTCTTGTATTTGCAATATGTACCGTCAAAACTAGTTTTTACCATACATATTATACCTCTTCGCACTTGTCATTGGTTGTCAATTTTATCACTTTCCTATAGTTGCTGGTTATTCACTTGAGATAATGAACGTAAGACTTTGTTAAGAGAGTTCACAAAAACATGTGGTAGTCGAAATTAATGAAAAGTTAAGCATGTGCGCACATAGCGAAAACTCACGTGACACTAGGCTCGTAATTACTATCTGTTCATTTAATATTTTGCTCAAAATTTTTATGGAGTTCAACTTATGACAAAACTAGCTCCACAGTAAATTCATTGCATCCGTGCTCTATGCATAAATCAAAACTCAAAACAACATACAATTTTACTGTGATCGAGACTTTCATTTTGTAACATATGTTTATCACAGCCGTGGGGTTGTCAATATGTACTAGCTTATTGTCTAAGCCATCTATTCGGTAGCGAAGTCATAAAATCTTAATGAACATGATCAAAAGAAGCTACAAATAGGAGAGAATAAAATAACAAAGGAGAAGACATAGGAGAAAAAAAAAATCTCACAATCTAAATTTTATGTATTTTTGATATATAACATGAAAAAGAACAGGGGAGAGCAATATGTAAAAGTAGGAAGTGGGTTTTTGGTCAAAGTATCCGTCCTATTTTTTCATCCAACATCCTCCTCCTCCTCCTCCTTCTCCTTCATGAAAAAATGATTATTATTATAAAATACTAATTATCTTATTACTTAAATATGTCAACTAAGCCATTAAAAAAAAAGGTCATGTATAAAGGTACTACAAAAAAGACTCTATGTTAGTCTAGTATTGGTGCTAGCCTAGTTATAATTTTTTTTTACTCAGACTAGTCCAAAATTTACTAGGGTTGTCCACCTCTCCTCCCGCTCCTCCCCCACCCCCACCCCCTCCGGCCTCCGCGTCCATGTCCCAACCACCGGACATGCGCGAGCACAGCACGGCCGCCGCAACTGCTTTTGCCGCCGCCGTTTCTGCTGCTCGAGGAGAAGGAGGAGGAGGAGGAAGACGGCCGCTGCCACCGCTGCTCTTGCCTTCTCCTCCTCCTCCTCCTCCTCCCTTTCCACCTCCGCCTCCCTCCTCCTCCTCCTCCTCATCCCTTGTCTCGTCTCGCGCAAACACCCTCTCCTTCTCGTCTTGCGCAAACATCCTCTCCTTCATGACTGTCAAAATTTTGACAGTTCTACTAATTTGAAGGACTGTCAAAATTTTGACAAATCTAAAAAATGAACATATTTCTTTTTGAACTATTAAAATTTTAAGAGTCCTTACAATTGGTAGGACTGTCAAAATTTTAAATTTTTTTCCTATTGTTAGATAGTCCTGAAATTTTTTTTGGACTGCTCTTATTAAGTTTGGAGTACGGTAAATTTGTAATTATCTAAATTTTTTTTGGGCTTTCATGAGTTTTTTTTTGGCTCTTGATAAGGGCACTACAAAATTCACTCGGGGCAGCCCAAATTTTATTATTGATAATTACAAGTTTGCCACTCCCAAAATTTACTCGGGGCTGCCAACTCTTGATTTTTTTTATAATCAGGACTGTCAAAATTTTGATAGTCCTACCAATTGGTAGGACTGTCAAAAATTTGACAGTCCTTCCAATTAGTAGGATTGTCAAAAGTTTAACAGTCCTAAAAATATATGTTAAATTTTTAGGATTGTCAAAATTTTGACAGTCCTTCCAGTCCTAAAAATATATGTTAATTTTTTAGGACTGTCAAAATTTTGACAGTGCTAAAAATTTAACATATATTTTGAGGACTGTCAAAATTTTGAGAGTCATTCCAATTGGTAGGACTGTCAAAATTTTGATAGTCCTTCCATTAGTGCATCATTCCAATTTTGACAGTCCTGATTTTTTATACAGTCATCCACGACGCTGGAGTGGAGGACCTGGGGTAGCGACAGAGAAAGGAGGGGAGGGAGGAGCAGCAGACACCGAGGGTGCCGAGGTAGTCAAGCTTGAGCTGGACGAGGGTGGGACGGGGGTAAAGGGAGGTGGAGGGTGGGTTCGGGTGGTAGATCCTAAGCGGAGGCTGAAAGGAGGGACGAGGCGGAAGAGCGGGAGGGGAAGGAGGCGGTGGGGGAGGAGGCAGAGGCGGCGGTGGAGGACGGGGGAGGAGGCGGGCGGAGCGCTCACGCGGTGGAACGGCGGTAGAGGACGGGGGAGCAGGAGGAGAAGGATGGTGAAGAGTTTGAACTAGCCTGAATAAAATTTGGATTAGTCTGAGTAAATTTTTTTCATAATTGGACTACCCCAATACTGGACTAGTACTGAGTGAATTTTGTAGTGTCCTTGTCACCAGCCCCCCTTTTTTTTTTTTGTAGTGTCATGGTCGAGGGCCAAAAAATAGTACATACTAAAAAAAGAAAGAGGAGAAGAAGAGAAGAAGACGGAAGAAGAAGAGGGGGGATCGATGGAGCGGCGGAAGGCGATGACATGGAGCCGGGCGGGGCGGTCGGCGCAGGCGGTGGCGGCCCATGGCTCACTTTTCTGCTTCACTCTCCTCCTCGCGCTCAAAATCGACAGTCGCGTCGGCTATTCCTGGTGGTCAGCTCCTCTTCACTCTTAAATTTAAATTATTAATTTATTCCATTACTATGCTGCACGGACATGGCACCGATTTTGGTGTCCTAGCGTATTCCGGAACGTTCCGTGTCGGACTCAGCCTCAGAAGGGGTGCCTTTTTCTGCTTCTGGTAACCCTAGTTTCGAAACTCCAATCTCCATCTTAGCAAACACAGTCCCCAAGCTAGGCCGGCTTTGAGATCAAGGTAGATAAGAATATGGTTGGAAACATAGTTACCTAAGTCGTGGTTCGCTTCGATTTCGATACGCCAAACTGGTACAGGGTACGCTACTTGTGTTGGTACACAGTATGATGTGGTAGGCTTAACCAGTCTGCTTTGGTTTGCTTAAGAGGGGTTTGTTTGTGTTTGTACATGTATCTTTGTGTCTATTAGGGAATAACTCGTACCAAATCCTACTAGAGCCTACTCTCTCTTGCATGCTTCGTTTTAACAATTGATTGATTTGAACGATATCTTTGTTTTACAACCTGTCAAAATTGGGATTGTGAGAAGGGGAACGTGGTTCCTAGGGGAATCCGGGTAACTATGGTTTGAAATAACGGTAACCAGGTGGTAGCTCATATTGGGTCATGTTGCATCAATAGGGATACAATATGGATACATACATTTTCATATAGTCAACTATATTGCACGAATACGGATATGGTTATTTTTGCTTCATCAAATATGTCGGTAACAATGTTCCGTTGCCTATATAAGTTTTCTTATCCAAAGGTTTTAGCTTAGAAGTTAGGATAATCTTATATGAGACACACATATTGGAATAGTATGTATTTAAAGTGTTGCAAAATATATGACCTCACCCTCATCAATACTAAAGAGTTATGGTGCAGTGCAGAAACTTTTACAGGGTGTCAAAGCAACCTAGGCTCAATCTCTTGGTACACTTTAAAGCGGATTTTGCAAAAAGTAATACTGCTGCTAACCGTTTCAAACTATAAGAAGTAGCATTAATAAAATTGACTTTTTCTCAAGATAGATTTTATAAAATTTATAGAACATAAAATTGATGAAACACCTGATAAATGAACACTAAAAATGGCGAAATTAACTGCTCCTTCTTAATGGCCGGTAATACCAGTTATGGATGGATATACCATCCACCCAATGCCATTGCTCACTTCTACTAAGGTTGAGCTTAATAGGAGCAAGTATTAACCCACAAAAATAGATTTCGACCTTTGGGGCAATGTTAGAATAATATTGTTATTTATCTTATGAGGGTATAATAGTAATTGTGGGTGTATTGCATATCGATATAAATAGACATGAGATGCAACGTAGGATTTTATGTCCTTGTAATCTTCTTTCTCATATTATTTCTTCGCCTACTTTTCTTCTTCCCTAATCTCCATCTCTAAACTTCATTAATATAAATATTTAACTCTGACTTATCTCTCACTAACACTCTGAAGTTTTAGTGTAGTGACACAAACTTTTACAATAAGCTTTGATGCATTGTTTTCGATCCAAAGAGTTTAGCTCGGAGTTACCTATATTAGTGCAAGAAAAAACCTGATAATAATCTAATCTTAGAGACTCATATTAGATATGCATGTTCACTTTCATGTTGATGCCATAGCTCCACCTGTTAACCCATTAGAAATCATTTATGTGTTAATTATTATAAGCTACAAGCATATCTTCCTGATTTCTTAGTGCACATGGAGAACTTCTTTAGTTAGGGAACTTCTTGTGCGGTTTTGATTTCTGCCTTGTGCATATTGTGCTCATTGTAGCAGTAATATGTTGTTTTACGCCAAATTACATTTTGAACTTCTAATCTGCATATTAGTGGCGACTGATGGGTTTATTCAGTTTCAACCAAATCGAAATAGCCAAAACCGAACTTAAACCAAACCGAAATTAGCCATAACCGATATCGAACCGATAATCAATTCGGTTTATTCGGTTGGACTATTTTTAATGTTTAATGGGTTGGACCCAAAGTTGGGATTGTTGTTAAATTATATTAAAAAAATATAATTTTCATACATAACGTTCGTTGTATTTCAAACTTGGGCCCAAAGTTGGACTACTTGTTAAATTACCAAAGATGGGCTTTAAAACATATACATATAATTGTTGTTTTCAAAATATATACTTTTTTAATCATAAAATTGAATCTATTTACATAATTGCGTAAGTCTTAATCCCATCAAGAAAAAAGGAATCGACGACTATTCGCTTTTCGGTTTTGGACCAAAACCGAAACCCAAACCCGAATCTGAATAAGGAATTTTAGTATTTTCAAAACCGAAACCGAACCTATATATTTTTCAAACCGAACCAGATCTCTTATTCGGTTCGGTTCTCGGTCCAAAACCAAATAATACCGAATAATGCTCAACCTACATATTATGCCAACTTGAACATTATCAACTTTTTCGCCATAATGGTTGAATACATGCATCTTCCACTTAAAATAAATAAATAAATACATCTTCCACTCAAGGTTGTGGAAAGCGCTAGGCGGGCGGACACCCGCCGACTAGCGCCTAGCCCACCTAGGCGGATGCCTATGCGGCTGCCTAGATCTAGGCGGTTTAAAAATATAAAAAAATTCAAAAAATCTAATAAAAATTGCATAAAATGTTCATAAAACCCCATAACATGCATAGTCGAACATCGGGGGGACTAGGCGGACGCCTAGGCGGGCATTGGGCGGACACCAGCCGCCTAGCGCCTAGGCGCCGCCTAGGCGGCCGCCTTTTAGAAAAGTGCTTCCACTTTACCATGTCTATAGAGAAACTATGTTGCATGGATGTGGATATAACAGAACTGGATTCAGGCACTACAACATGGACACAACATCGCTTTTGGTGTGTCCTTATGTATTTTGGAGTGTCAGTGTCCAGTACGTTCAGAAAACATGAACACATCGCCAGTTAGAAGTATCAGTGCTTCCTAGATATCCTTTACCAGTTGTTGACGACTCTATCCTAACTCTGGTCCTTGGAGCTCAAGTTCGTTATGCATTTTTTTTGCTCAAATACCCTTACTTGAGATGTGTGGACTAGCTTTTAAATAAAGAACTTATATACATCAAGTTTGACGGGCAACCATGATATTGTTTAGGTTTCAGTCCTCAAGTTGCATTGGGATAGTGTAATTTGCCATCGTAATTAAGTTCTAATTACCTTATTTGGTTGAAACTTGAAAGAAGTAATTCACATCTTTATCCCTTCTCTTGAGGGATAAAGCTGCTGTTATCTATTATAAATTTCACTTTTCTTCCTAATTAGTGCAGGATTATTTTTTCCCCTCTTTGGCTATTTCATGCTGTTGTTGCTCGAGGAAGATTCTCACTACCTGCTCCATCGTTGCCGCATGATCGGAATGCATGTTCTTTTTAACTTGGGCCTTAAATGGTTTCTTTTAATGTTTAAACCTGACTTTTACTAGGAACTATTATGTTGTGCACTTCTTCCCTCATTTTGTACTCTTTGCTGCAGTGGGCACCTTGTCATGCTGTTGTTGCTACGCCATTGCTTGTAGGGTTCGAGCTACTTCTCTGTTTATATCTCGAGAGCATCAGTGGTAATATATGATTGGAAATTCTTAAATATATTCTCTCCAATCTAGGCAACTATATGTTGTGTTCAATAGAATTCTTACTCTTGTGTCATTTGTGTTACATGTTTGCAGTTCTCCATTATCCTGCTGTGAACCTAAAGATTGTTTTCCTTCCCTTATTAGCCTTTGAAGTGATCATTCTTATTGACAATTTCAGGTGATTCTTCTATGCAGACCAATAACTTTATGCTTGTAATGATTTATAACATGCATATGAACTTTTACTTTCTATGCCTTTCCCCTCTTACTTTCTATGCCTAATTACAGAGAGTTACTAAAAATCATATATTCTTAAATAGCTAGTAGTGTAACTGATTATTGTGATATCGGCAGGAATATATCCTTTTCCCTTTCTTATTGTTGTTAACTGGTATCCAAAATACTACAGTTTACTCTCCTGGTCATATATAACTTTGCTCATGTCTCGTGAAATTTGCTCATGTATCGTGAAATTTTATTTGCGTCTATATGTTCATGTGGTTCTTAAGCCCAGACAATGTTCCTATGCCCATATGGGGGAAGGTGGGGCATTTACATTATGTTGAAACTTGAAACCGAGTCATCAAAATATAGCTTAATTAGAAAGATTTTCTAATCGCCAATAGATGTGTAGATCTTGAGTAAAAAATAAATATGGGAAGCTAGAAGTTCCTAATTTTGCACCGTCGGATTGATTCTTTGATTCTTCGTTTGAACCCTGACAATTTGGAAATGATGGTTGATTGTAGCCTCAACATTTTAACGAGTATAAATGACGTATACAGCATATTCTGTCCTTATACTTTGGTTTCTCTCTTATTCAGAATATGTAAAGCTTTGATGCCAGGAGAAGATGAAAGTATTAGTGACGAAGCTATATGGGAGACACTTCCTGTAAGTTCTCTTTTCTTGATAAAGCTTCCTGTAAGTTCTGTTGAAGGTTTAAATTCCTTTAACTGTAAGCATCAGAAGGTGTTCCTTTTAATTTTCTTTATTAGCGTTACAATTATATATTAAGAAGTACATATCTAATTCATGGTATAGAGTGAGGAAGGACAAGTTCCTCAAAAGTTCTAAAAAATGAATTTGAGGAAATTAAATTTTCATATGGACTATGAAGTTGGACTTCTGATTTTCCAGGCGTAAGAAGTGCATGAAAGTTAAGGCTTTTTGGATATTGAATAGATGATTTTCCTTAGCTTTTGAAGGCACTAAATTTACTTTTAAACCATATAACCTGAAATATTAACGTTTCTTCTACCATGAGAAAAGAATGTTCTTCTCCCATGAGAAAAGAATGTCCCATCTCTTTTTCTTCCATCATATCCTTGCAACAGAATGTATAAATTAAGCATGCTAACCTTACAGTTTTCCCACATGGCTGAATTTCTGTTGAATAATTCAGAGTCAGGCTCAATTATTGCTGATTGTGCGTAGGGTGAGTCCAGGGACAGCCTTGTGGTAGACTGACGGTACTTAATGGTCAGTTCCTCTCAACAACAACCCTTTATCCCAAACTTTGGGGTCGACCAAAATGAGAATATCTCATACAGCTAAATTTATCATGAATAGTTCAGACTTGGGCTTGACTCTTGTTGATTGTGTGGGAAGGGTCGAGTCCAGGAACAACCTTGTGGTAGATTGACAGATGGAGATATCGCGCTGGAGAAGTGCAGGTTGGAGATCAATAACTGAGGTGAATGGCAGCCTGGCAGGAGATCTAGAGTGACATAGTAGATTTGATCTGGGAAAAAATGGGCGTAGCCTAGAATCCTAGATATTCCATAGGGGTTCATATTACTGTTCTGAGAGCAACTTCTTCACTTATATTCAAGTCAAGGTTCTCGATACCGGAAAACGGTCACATACCGGTTGGGGGTCACCATACTGGAAACTGGCTACCGGGCAACGTATTGAACATATTGGGAGAGATGACTCCATGGTGGTATAAGATGATAATGTACTTCATATATGACATGTATGACAAGAATGAAAGAATTAATATAAATCTATTAAGTATCCATAAAATTCTAATAATAGAACTCAAGTCAATTGTCTTGACAAAATTCTTCTCCATTAAGATACCTGCAGCTTTAGCTGATATTGGTCAATTGGCCGGTGTGGTCTCTAATCCATTTTCTTAAAAGACTGGTTAGTTAAACTGGATCAGTTTGCCTTTGAAGTTTGAGGGGTGGAGGATCCACAACTTCAAGGAAAGCCTAGACATTGAGGACACTAGTAGTTTAGTCAAGCTTTGGCATGGATCCCAAAACGTAGTGGTTGGCGAGCTTAGTTAGGAAAATTTACGAGGATTTGATGTAATCTGGCCTCATTCAACCTGTGCAATAAATGGGATCACAACAATCTTTGACATAGGGCCTCAATCTCTCTGGCAGCTGAAGTAGTGAGGTCCTTTAAATCTTAACCAAGGATGACTTTGCTCGAGGACAGGAGGGGTTTGTAGGGAAGACTTCCCTTTCCTTGGTCTATTGTAGGTAATAAAAGTGCAAGCTGTGGTAGGAGAAAGGTTTGTAGGTAGTATTTCAAGTGGCATAGTAGTATTGGAGACTTAAACATTGTATATTATTGTATATTTTATCAAACTATAGCAACAACTTGTTAATACTATGAAAGATCATTGTTATGTCTAAAATTTCATGGTCATGCTAATCTCTTATTGACTTTCTGTATTCAAGTATCTTATAGTATTGAAATCTCTAAATTTGTACATGAATAGTTTAGAAAGCAACTATATCCTTAATGTTTGTGCAATTATTAGTTGTAGTTACAATCACAATTTTATGGTTTTTAAATTTGTCCTTTAAATCTATGAGGTTCTTAATCATTTTCTATTCCAATTATCTTATAGAGGTGCTAAATGCTCCCCTATGATATCAGACATCAAAACTGATGAAATGACCAATCTTATGCCTTTTACTTATCATCTATTGCTCTATGAATTTGGTTATATCAAGTCATTTATAGGAAACTTTTGAGTGAGTTGACGTTACTGCCATACAGAAATGTATAAATTTGATGCAAGCAACAGATAAATGCTCATGCAAGGAAAATATGCAAAAACTTTGAACTATAGCAACTACTGCTTCTCATCTATGTATTTTCTAGAACTGTTTTCATGTTTTCTTAGCAAATTTGAGCATAGCTACTCCTCAGGTAATAAGATAAAGCAGTTTGTAGTTTGTAGTTTGAGGCAAAGTAATTAGAGTTTGATGCGAGATAAATACTAAAGCTTGTAGCGTTCCTGTACTAGGCTCCAAGTTGATCATCTTGTCCATATGCACCTTTGATTGGATAATCTTTCCCTTGAGACCTTATACAAGAAGAAGAAGAAGAAGAAGAAGAAGAAGAAGACATTTGTCCCCAATTTCTGTGGTTGGCTGTTTGAATCTCCTTCCATACGGATTTATTAAGGGCTATGTCCTTTGTAACATTAAAAAAATCCATATCCTTCTTTAGCACTTCAAACCATGTTTGTCTATGCCTACCTCTAGTCCTAGCGACTGCATTAACTACTATGTTATCGCTTCTTACTGGAGCATGCATCTATTGGTCTAAGTTACACATGTCCAAACCACCTAAGTCGGTTTTCTTTCATATTGTCCTCAATTGGCATCACCTCTAACTTCCCACATATATTCTTTTCTTATCCTATCATTTGGTGTATTGTCACTGAACCATCGTAGCATCCTCATTTCGGCTGCACTAACTTTCTGAACATGTTGTTTCTTAATTTCTCAACACTTTGATCCATAAAGCATGTACTCTTATATAGGCTTTCTAGATTTTTTCTCCAACTTCAGAGGTATGTTGCGATCACAAAGTACTTCAGAAGCACGCTATTTCAACTATCATGTTTTAATTATATGCATGGCATCCTTCTCAATTTCTCCATTGTGATGAATAATTGATCCTAAATACCGAAAGCTATCACTCTTAGGTATCTCTTTCTCCAACTGTATGGACTCCCTCTTCATTTCTCATTGACTTCGGGTTGATATTTTGTTTTCGTTCTACTAATCCTAAATCCCTTGGATTCCAAAGTCTTGCTCCACACTTCTATTTTAACATATAACAACACAATGTCATCAACAAACATCATACACCATGAAACCTCCTCTTGGATATGCCTAGTATTCCATAACTATTGCTTGAGAGCTTATAAGTATATTAATTCACCCTTTGAGTGGAAAAGCTTTTACTTGCGTGCATTTTCGGTAAGTCATATCTTAAGTATGAAATAGGAGCTTTTTCATGCGTGCTTTAAAAAAGAATCAGTAAATAGGAGGGCTTGAGAGCATTTTGTTTAAACTTTTGCTGAAAATGGTGCCACAAAACGAACTTGGGTTGCTTTGATACCATGTTAAAGCCATTACCGCTTGTGTTGAGGGTCGAAGGTTAAAGGTGCTACTCGAACTAGTGTTTGACCTAAACAAACTTGAATTGGTTGCAATGAGGACTTGACATTTTCTAATGTTAGAAATGAGTTGGCTTTAGTGGAGAAGAATTGAAAGAAAAGGTTAATGTAGCTTGCTCAAATTTTTTGGGATAAAGGCTTTTCTTATTGTTATATATTGAAGCCTAATTCACCTCCTCATTCACCCATATGTTCCATGGACTACAGTTTCATTTTATTGATGTATGAACCTTCTTTAACTGTTTATATCTCTTATATCTTTATTTGTTCCTCTTCTAGCCTTGTAAATTTCCACTTAAGTTTCATGGCATCAAATATCATGCTTTGTCCTACTCGAAACATCCTTCTGAATTCTTTACCCTTTTTAAGTGAAGATCAAATAGCAATAGTGATCTATTTGGAGAATCTTAGCCCATCACTTCTGAATTCATTGCCCAGTCATCTGTCTGCTGTAATTGCATTATGTTAGTCACATATTGGTACCACCATTGGTTTTAGACCATTACATTCTAAAACCTCTGCTTCATTAAAACCTTGATACTCTAAAACCTTCTAATGTTATTCCAAATTTCCAGTATAAGGTCATCTGCTTATTCCACCATCCAGCAACAGCTTCGTATTAAATAGCACGCATTATATTTAGAAAATATGAATTGGTCTTGTCAGACCGTACATGGATTTTGTCCTTTCTAGAATAGATCTTTAATACAACTGATGTTTCTATATCACTCACTTATCTTATGTTTTGGATATGTAGAAGATAAGATAGTTATCTTCTACATGATATAGATGTTAAGCTAAAAGAGCTGTGGAAAGGAAATTGGATTATAGATGGTTAGATAAAAACTATGAAAAGGGCAAACAAAATGACTTTTAGGGATAATGCTGTATAATAAGATGTAAAGCCATTGTCTTTACCTTTTATCTTCGACTATGAACATAAAACACATTAAGTTGAAGAATTTTGTACTTATGATGTGTTCACATTGTCTTAGTTTTTGTTCATCTGCTTTTTTTCAGTTATTGTAGAGAATTAATATTCATCTTTGTTCATGGACCATTAACATGCAAAATTTTCATTGAAGTTTTTTATGCATTGGATGCGTTTAGATTGTCTTTATGTTCGTTATTACTTACTGTAGTTATTTATTCTAAATTGTTAATCTGCATGTGCTAGCACTTTTGGGTTGCCATATCTATGGTATTTCTTGTAGCGGCTACCACGTTCACACTGCTTAAGCTATGTGGTAAAGTATCTTATTGTTTTTTTGCTATTTTGAGAAACTTTACTTCTATGTACTTAAGTGCCTTCATCCTTGGCTAACATTTCACTGTCAGTTTTATTAATAACATGAGACCGATTTCATCCATGATTTTGAAGTACATATTTCATCTTCATTTTATGTTAGCTCTGCAAGGAGAAAATCTGATCACTTAGCCGATTTCTAGTTTTTGCATTTATATTCGTATCAAATGTGAATTGTCTGCAAGTTTCTACTTTCTACATCAAAATAGGAGGAAACTGATTCTTGCGTTAAGCCTCCCTGTGCATAAATCTGACTGAAAAGTTATGCAGATGACATGTAAAATGGCAAAAAATGTGATTCTTGTATCTTTCATACTTTGACCACCACAAATTGATTATATAAAAATTTGAATGCAGCCTACCTTCATGCATAGGTCATAAGCCTCCAATACCTTTGGTACATAGTTGGCATGGACTCCGAGTTGAAAGGTTACCATTGTAAATGCCTAATCCCCAGATGGAACTCACTCATCCCTTGGGGTAGACTTGATTACAAGGTTCAAAGTATCGGCCGATACCGATACGTATCGGCCGTATCGGATCGTATCTCAGCACTGCCGATCCGATACTCTAGAAAATTATCGGTATCGGCCGATATTTGTGGAAAATGTATCGTATCGGGCTGTATCGGTCCGATACGAGCCGATACGGACCGAAACGAGCCGATACGAACCTAAAACAAACTGCAGCATGGTATACATATCCTCTCCGACCAAAAACAAAAGCACATCAAATCCTCAAATCAACATCAAATAAAGCAAATTATTCTTTGCAGACGTCAAATCCAATAATCGAAAAAAATAACAGTGCAATAAAAACTTGTATAAATAGTCCATCATTTGTCTACAATGAACACACAACAAACCCTAATTTACAGAGAGATTAGAAGAAGTTCAGAACTTCTACCTTTTTCAGGTAACCAAATCCTCCTGGAGATCACCCAGTCGACCTCGTCCTTGGCCTCCTCCGCCGCCTCCACCGCGGCTCGAGAAGTTTTCCTCCGCCTCCACCGCGGCTCGAGAAGTTCTCCTCCACCTCCGTCCTTGGCTCGAGCGGTAGATGCGTGACGCGGCGAGTGGAGGCGAGTGGAGGCGTTCCCAGGGAGTGGAGGCGGAGGGAGAGGCGAGTGGAGGCGGAGAGAGAAACTCCCGGGGAGAGAAACATTCGGGAGAAAATGAATGTTTCTCTCTCCTGTTTGTTTTGTTCACGATTTTTTTTAAAAAAATTTGCCACGTCAGCATCCATAAAACAAATATAAACGAATCTTCACCGTCCAATATGCCACGTCACCGATCCACCGTTCGGATCCATGCCACGTCAGCATCCTAAAAACACAGATCAACCAATCTCCACCGTCCAAAATGACACGTCAGCGATCCACAACTGAGATCTTTGCCACGTCAGCATCCTAAAAACACACCTAAATCAATCTCCACCGTCCATTTTGCCACGTCACCGATCCACCGCTCAGATCCAACGGCTGTGGAAAAAAAAAATTTCTCAGCGCTGGATTTGAACCCGTGACCACACTAATTTACGGTCATCCCACTAGCCAGAAAGCCAATGGAACTTGGTTGTTTAAGTTGGCATGTATATAGTATTTAAGGAGGCAACTTATATATATATATATATTCTGACTTTTTTTTATTTATAAAACTAATATATATATATATATATATATATATATATATATATTCTATTGTATATATACACTAATATATATATATTCTGACTTTTTTTATTTATAAAACTAATATATATTTTTTATTTATAAAACTAATATATATATATATATTTATATATATATATATATGTACTATAGTATATTCTATTGTACATATACACTAATATATATATTCTGACTTTTTTTTATTTATAAAACTAATATATATATATATATATATACTTTAGTATATTCTATTGTACATATACATTAGTATATTCTATTTATATTATATATATATATATATATATACTAATGTATATGTACAATAGAATATACTAAAGTATATATATATATATATATATATATATATATATTGTATACTATAGTATATTATATATATATATATATATATATATATATATATATTGTATACTATAGTATATTCTATTGTACATATACACTAATATATATATATATATATAAACTATATACTATATATACATATACATATATATTGTACGTATATGCATCATATACTATATACTATATATATGTAATTATTGTACATATATATTGTATACACTAACTTATATAATATTGTATCTAACAATATTTATTATTATTATTATTATTATTATTACTATTATTATTGTATCTAACAAAATTATATATATAGTTATATACTACCTGTTATTGTTATCTATGTAATGTTTTATATTATTGCAATTTATTTATCGTATATATGATTATATATATACTATCTAACAATATTTATTAATGCATGTAACAATTTTTTTATTATTGTATGTAACATTATAGTTTATATAACTATATTATTGTATGTAACATTATAGTTTATATAACTATATATATATAAAACTTAGTGTATATGTACAATACAATTAGATAATATATAGTATCTATTATTGTAACGATATTTCTTTGTATTTTTGGTCAGTAATTATTACTGGAGAATACACATTATTTGTCAGAGGCATCTACTATCTTTGTATTTTTTATTATTGCATCTAACAATTTTATATGTTTTTTTTACTTCATGTAACATTTTTTTTATTATTGTATGTAACGTTATATCATTTCAGGATTACTTAATGGCACAAACAAGTCGTACGCCGGAGGAAATGGATGCTGGTTGGAAACATGGAAAATGTGTCAATCCTAATAATAAGAGGAGGGTGGAATGCAATTATTGTAGCAAAATAATGGACGGAGGGGTTACTCGGCTGAAACAACACTTAGCGGGTATTACAGGAAATGTAGCATCGTGTCCTGATGTACCAATTGCTATAAAAAAAGAAATGTTGTTGCTTGTTGAGGGTAAAAACAAGGATAAAATAATGGCGAATCAAAGAAAACAACGGGTAGAGGAG
Source organism: Iris macrosiphon (assembly GCA_036927795.1). Lineage (NCBI taxonomy): Eukaryota > Viridiplantae > Streptophyta > Magnoliopsida > Asparagales > Iridaceae > Iris > Iris macrosiphon. Next base: position 150,686,353 of record JAYESA010000014.1, read on the forward strand.
GAGTTGACAAGGATAGCTCGAGTAGATTCCTCCTCAGAAGAAGATATTGAAGACTTCACGGAACTTAGAAGGGACATGAGAGAAAGTAGGAGAGAACATGCAGCTGAGGAATGGGGTAGACGTTGGAGTGTCGGGGACAGAGAAACAGGGTCAAGCAGGGGTCCGACGTTAGGTGGCCGATCAAAGTCAGTCGCATATCGTGGGGAGGAGGTGAGAAATATTCCAGAGATAGAAGTAAGGAGCATGGACCCTTATGTCCTCAGAAAACAAGGGGCAATGTAACCCAAAATAAAGGGTGCAATTAAGGGGATAAATAATGCAAAAAATCATATAGGAAGATTTATATCAAAATTCTTTATATACAATAATATATCGTTCAATGCTGCTAAAAGTTCACACTATCAACCAATGATAGATGCCATAGCAGCTTCCGGGGATGGAGTAAAGGGTCCAACTCCTTATGAGATTTCAAATACTTATTTAGATATGGAAATAAGTGACATGGAGGAGTACCTAAAATCATTTCATAGGTATTGGGATGAGTATGGATATACCATTATGTGCGATGGATGGAGTACACAACAGAAAATACATCATTAACTTTCTTGTGTATTCTCCACAAAGAACGATATTTCTTAAATCTGTAGATGCCTCGGACAAATACAAAGATAGTAAATACATATTTGGACTGATGAATGAAGTTGTGGAACAAATTGGAGAAAATAGGGTCGTCCAAATAATTACTGACAATGGCTCTAACTACAAGAAGGCAGGAATGAGGTTAATGGAGGTAAGAATGAACTTATACTGAATTTTTATTATTATAAATATGTTTATATATATGTAATTTATTATTATAAATATAGCTTCATTCTAAATAAATATGTATGTTTGTATGCAGGTGAGAAAAAATTTATATTGGACTCCATGTGCAGCACATTGCATAGATCTCATGTTGAAGGATATAGCCAATGATCCACATATTAAGCCCACTAATACGGAAGTCTCAAGATATGACTTGTTTCATATATAATCATGGTTGGGCTCTTAGCATCATGAGGACTGAGACTCAGAATGGAGAATTGGTTAGACCAGCCATCACTAGGTTTGCTACCAATTTTATTGCTTTTGATTCCATCCTTAAACATAAGGCCGATTTAAAAAGGATGATAAATACACGGGGTTGGACAGATAATTACATGAGACTCAATCGTAAAGATAGAGAAAAGGCAGATGTGATTGTCAGTTTAATCGAGAGTCAAACTTACTGGAGGGATATTGCAGGGGTCACTGCAATATTTCGACCTCTAGTAAAAGTTTTAAGGATGGTGAATAGCGATGATAAAGCGGAGATGGGTCATCTTTACGAGGCTATGGACAGGGCTAAAGAAATGATAAAAAAGATGTTGGTCAAGGATATAGGAAGTGGAAAATGATTGATACCAGATGGAATTCTCAACTACATCGAGATATACATGCAGCTGGTAAGTACTCTATGAATTGAATACCCTTCAAATGTTATTTTATAATGTTTGTAGGGATTTTAAAACTAGTTATTTATTCAATATTGTAGGTTATTTCTTGAATCCCAAATACCAATATTCTAATGATGTTATAAATGACGACGAGGTACTGAATGGTTTCCACCGCGTCGTTAATAGAATGATAAATGACAATACAACACGCCTTAATATAAACAAAGAGGTAAATATTATTTGATATTGGATTTTTTATAACTTTACAATATTTAATTTTAATGTCATAAGACCCATAACTGTTGTAATATCACTTTGCAGGCAGAAAAGTTCAGATTGAGAAATGGTGTATTTAGTTCAAATCAATTCCAAAGTGCTGTAAATAGATGTCTTCCTGGTAGTATTAGTTCATACTTTAAAATATTTATTAATTAAATTTATATAGTTACAAAGCTAATATATTTTATTATTTTGTAGCTGAGTGGTGGTCCATACATGCTAGGGAGGAACCCCAAATTTGACTCGATTAGCTGTGCGTATCCTAAGTCAAACAGTGTCTTCTTCCAACTGTGAAAGGAATTGGACAACATTTTCTCTCATCCATACTCGTCCCCGCAATAGACTTTTAATGACAAGACTAGAAAAATTAGTTTTTGTCTATTATAATATGAGATTGAGGGTTCGAAATATGCAAAGATTACGAGATGAACAAAATATTATTGATTTGGATGAGATATTTCATGAAGAAGATCCACTCATAGCTTGGACTAGAGAAAGGGAAACACCACTCTTAGATGGCAGAGAAAATGAGTGGTTAGATGATATTGGATGTCGATCCACAAGATATTGTCGAAAATGCTTGAAGGCCTGGAAAAAGAAAGAAAATACCAGATGTACAATCTCGACAGGTCGACAGCGGTAAAGACGACACTACTGATAGTGGAGGCAATGAAGCTACACTCGCTGCTGGTGCTGACAATACTAATAAATATGAAAGTCCTGGATATCAGTCTCATGAATGCTCTGAAGACTGGCCAAGTGATTATCAACCTAGAGAGCACCGCATGGATGATACATATGTTGGAGGATCTAGCCATCATGATGTACCTACTCCTTCAGACAATTACAACAATACATATGATAGTTCATGCACAAGTTATTATCCATACAACACTCCAGAGGCGGAACAACATTCAACATTTGATGGCCTCATGACAATTTTTTTTCATAATACAGATATCAGTCGCTACAACCCTCATAACCAAGAACCATATCGGGACGATTATGATAATTATTCATATTTTCTAGTCACAATGAATACAAATACAAAAAAAATACAAATATATCACTAAAATTGTTCATAATTATCATAATCGTCCCGATATGGTTCTTGGTTATAAGGGTAGTAGCGACTGATATCTGTATTATGAAAAAAATTTGTCATGAGGCCATCAAATGTTGAATGTTGTTCCGCCTCTGGAGTGTTGTATGATAATAACTTGTGCATGAACTATCATATGTATTGTTGTAATTGTCTGAAGGAGTAGGTACATCATGATGGCTAGATCCTCCAGCATATGTATCATCCATGCGGTGCTCTCTAGGTTGATAATCACTTGGCCAGTCTTCAGAGTATTCATGAGACTGATCTCCAGGACTTTCATATTCATTAGTATTGTCAACACCAGCAGCGAGTGTAGCTCCATTGCCTCCACTATCAGTAGTGTCATCTTTATCGCTGTCGACCTGTCGAGATTGTACATCTGGTGTTTTCTTTCTTTTTCCAGGCCTTCGAGCATTTTCGACAATATCTTGTGGATCGACATCCAAGTTATCATCTAACCACTCATTTTCTCTGCCATCTAAGAGTGATGTTTCCCTTTCTCTAGTCCAAGCTATGAGTGGATCTTCTTCATGAAATATCTCATCCAAATCAATAATATTTTGTTCATCTCGTGATCTTTGCATATTTCGAACCCTCAATCTCATATTATAATGGACAAAAACTAATTTTTCTAGTCTTGTCATTAAAAGTCTATTGCGGGGATGAGTATGGATGAGAGAAAATGTTGTCCAATTCCTTTCACAGTTGGAAGAAGACACTGTTTGACTTAGGATGCGCACAGCTAATCGAGTCAAATTTGGGGCTTCCTCCCTAGCATGTATGGACCACCACTCAGCTACAAAATAATAAAATATATTAGCTTTGTAACTATATAAATTTAATTAATAAATATTTTAAAGTATGAACTATTACTACCAGGAAGACATCTATTTACAGCACTTTGGAATTGATTTAAACTAAATACACCATTTCTCAATCTGAACTTTTCTGCCTGCAAAGTGATATTGGTCCCATGTCTCATTCTTCTTTAGGGCAGAAATCCCCTCGCGCATTGCGTTCTCCCACTTTTTCATTACCCTTTGCGTCTTCAAACGAACTCGGTTTACAACAGTTACGGGTCTTATGACATTAAAATTAAATATTGTAAAGTTATAAAAAAATCCAATATCAAATAATATTTACCTCTTTGTTTATATTAAGGCGTGTTGTATTGTCATTTACCATTCTATTAACGACGCGGTGGAAACCATTCAGTACCTCGTCGTCATTTATAACATCATTAGAATATTGGTATTTGTGATTCAAGAAATAACCTGCAATATTGAAAACTAGTTTTAAAATCCCTACAAACATTATAAAATAACATTTGAAGGGTATTCAATTTATAGAGTACTTACCAGCTGCATGTATATCTCGATGTAGTTGAGAATTCCATCTGGTATCAATCATTTCCCACCACTTCCTATATCCTTGACCAACATTCTTTTTTATCATTTCTTTAGCCCTGTCCATAGCCTCGTAAAGATGACCCATCTCCGCTTTATCATCGCTATCCACCATCCTTAAAACTTTTACTAGAGGTCGAAATATTGCAGTGACCCCTGCAATATCCCTCCAGTAAGTTTGACTCTCGATTAAACTGACAACCGCATATGCCTTTTCTCTATCTTTACGATTGAGTTTCATGTAGTTATCTGTCCAACCCCGTGTATTTATCATCCTTTTTAAATCGGCCTGATGTTTAAGGATGAAATCAAAAGCAATAAAATTGGTAGCAAACCTAGTGATGGCTGGTCTAACCAATTCTCCATTCTGAGTCTCAGTCCCAATGATGCTAAGAGCCCGACCATGATTATATATGAAACAAGTCATATTTTGAGACTTCCGTATTAGTGGCTTAATATGTGGATCATTGGCTATATCCTTCAACATGAGATCTATGCAATGTGCTGCACATGGAGTCCAATATAAATTTTTTCTCACCTGCATACAAACATACATATTTATTTAGAATGAAGCTATATTTACAATAATAAATTACATATATACAAACATATTTATAATAATAAAAATTCAGTATAAGTTCATTCTCACCTCCATTAACCTCATTCCCTCCTTCTTGTAGTTAGAGCCATTGTCAGTAATTATTTGGACGATCCTATTTTCTTCAATTTGTTCCACAACTTCATTCATCAGTCCAAATATGTATTTACTATCTTTGTATTTGTCAGAGGCATCTACAGATTTAAGTAATATCGTTCCTTGTGGAGAATACACAAGAAAGTTAATGATGCATTTTCTGTTCTGTGTACTCCATCCATCGCACATAATGGTACATCCATACTCATCCCAATACCTATGAAATAATTTTAGGTACTCCTCTATGTCACTTATTGCCATATCTAGGGCTGCAAACGAGCCAAGCCGAGCCAAGCTTTCATAAGCTTGGCTTGATTAGAATTAACCGAGCTCGAGCTCGAGCTTGATAAATTTTTTATTTTAGAGCTTGAGCTTGGCTCGAGCTCGTTTATATTAAGCTTGAGCTTGGCTTGGTTTGAGCTCGAGCTTGGCTTGATAAGCAAGCTTGATTCAAGCTTGATAAACAAGCTTGATAAGCTCAAACTCAATCTCGTTAAGCTTGATTTTGAGCTTGTTCAGCTTTATTTCAAGCTAGTTAGGCTTGAATTCAAGTACCTATAATATTAACAATTTATTATAAAAATTCAATTTAAAAAGTTCTTTAATATCAATTATTAAGGACATATAATTATATACAATGCACACAACCATATTGTTATACAAACATGCATAAAATTAGAATTCAACAAAGAAAAAAATTTAAATTTAAATAACAAAATAAATTTATAAACTGCCAGCAACGAGCTCCTAAACGAGCTTCTAAACGAGCCAGCTTACGAGTCAGCTCGCAAGCTTCTAAACGAACCAGCTCACGAGCTCAAACGAGCCGAGTACTTCTAAGCTTGAGCTTGGCTCGTTTATTAAACGAGCTCGGAAATGAAGCTTGAGCTTGGCTTGTTTACTAAACGAACCGAGCTCAAACGAGCTTTTATCAAGCCGAGCTTCGAGCAGCTTGCGAACGGCTTGGCTCGTTTGCAGCCCTAGCCATATCTAAATAAGTATTTGAAATCTCATAAGGAGTTGGACCCTTTACTCCATCCCCGGAAGCTGCTATGGCATCTATCATTGGTTGATAGTGTGGACTTTTAGCAGCATTGAACGATATATTATTGTATATAAAGAATTTTGATATAAATCTTCCTATATGATTTTTTGCATTCTTTATCCTCTTAATTGCACCATTTATTTTGGGTTGCATTGCCCCTTGTTTTCTGAGGACATAAGGGTCCATACTCCTTACTTCTATCTCTGGAATATTTCTCACCTCCTCCCTACGATATGCGACTGACTTTGATCGGCCACCTAACATCGGACCCCTGCTTGACCCTGTTTCTCTGTCCCCGACACTCCAACGTCTATCCCATTCCTCAGCTGCATGTTCTCTCCTACTTTCTCTCATGTCCCTTCTAAGTTCCGTGAAGTCTTCAATATCTTCTTCTGAGGAGGAATCTACTCGAGCTATCCTTGTCAACTCCTCCTCTACCCGTTGTTTTCTTTGATTCGCCATTATTTTATCCTTGTTTTTACCCTCAACAAGCAACAACATTTCTTTTTTTATAGCAATTGGTACATCAGGACACGATGCTACATTTCCTGTAATACCCGCTAAGTGTTGTTTCAGCCGAGTAACCCCTCCGTCCATTATTTTGCTACAATAATTGCATTCCACCCTCCTCTTATTATTAGGATTGACACATTTTCCATGTTTCCAACCAGCATCCATTTCCTCCGGCTACGACTTGTTGGTGCCATTAAGTAATCCTGAAATGATATAACGTTACATACAATAATAAAAAAATGTTACATGAAGTAAAAAAACATATAAAATTGTTAGATGCAATAATAAAAAATACAAAGATAGTAGATGCCTCTGACAAATAATGTGTATTCTCCAGTAATAATTACTGACCAAAAATACAAAGAAATATCGTTACAATAATAGATACTATATATTATCTAATTGTATTGTACATATACACTAAGTTTTATATATATATATAGTTATATAAACTATAATGTTACATACAATAATATAGTTATATAAACTATAATGTTACATACAATAATAAAAAAATTGTTACATGCATTAATAAATATTGTTAGATAGCATATATATAATCATATATACGATAAATAAATTGCAATAATATAAAACATTACATAGATAACAATAATAGGTACTATATAACTATATATATAATTTTGTTAGATACAATAATAATAATAATAATAATAATAATAATAATAATAATAATAATAATAATAATAATAATAATAATAAATATTGTTAGATACAATATTATATAAGTTAGTGTATACAATATATATGTACAATAATTACATATATATAGTATATAGTATATGATGCATATACGTACAATATATATGTATATGTATATATAGTATATAGTTTATATATATATATATTAGTGTATATGTACAATAGAATATACTATAGTATACAATATATATATATATATATATATATATATATATATATATATATATATATAGAATATACTAATGTATATGTACAATAGAATATACTAAAGTATATATATTAGTGTATGTGTACAATAGAATATACTATATATATATATATATATATATATATATATATATATATAAGTTGCCTCCTTAAATACTATATACATGCCAACTTAAACAACCAAGTTCCATTGGCTTTCTGGCTAGTGGGATGACCGTAAATTAGTGTGGTCACGGGTTCGAATCCAGCGCTGAGATTTGTTTTTTCCACAGCCGTTGGATCTGAGCGGTGGATCGGTGACGTGGCAAAATGGACTGTGGAGATTGATTTAGGTGTGTTTTTAGGATGCTGACGTGGCAAAGATCTCAGCTGTGGATCGTTGACGTGTCATTTTGGACGGTGGAGATTGGTTGATCTGTGTTTTTAGGATGCTGACGTGGCATGGATCCGAACGGTGGATCGGTGACGTGGCATATTGGACGGTGGAGATTCGTTTATATTTGTTTTATGGATGCTGACGTGGCAATTTTTTTTAAAAAAATCGTGAACAAAACAAACAGGAGAGAGAAACATTCAATTTCTCCCGAATGTTTCTCTCTCCCCGGGAGTTTCTCTCTCCGCCTCCACTCGCCTCTCTCTCCGCCTCCACTCGCCTCCACTCGCCGCGTCACGCATCCACCGCTCGAGCCAAGGACGGAGGTGGAGGAGAACTTCTCGAGCCGTGGTGGAGGCGGAGGAAAACTTCTCGAGCCGCGGTGGAGGCAGTGGAGGAGGCCAAGGACGAGGTCGACTGGGTGATCTCCAGGAGGATTTGGTTACCTGAAAAAGGTAAAAGTTCTGAACTTCTTCTAATCTCTCTGTAAATTAGGGTTTGTTGTGTGTTCATTGTAGACAAATGATGGACTATTTATACAAGTTTTTATTGCACTGTTATTTTTTTTCGATTATTGGATTTGACGTCTGCAAAGAATAATTTGCTTTATTTGATGTTGATTTGAGGATTTGATGTGCTTTTGTTTTTGGTCGGAGAGGATATGTATACCATGCTGCAGTTTGTTTTAGGTTCGTATCGGCTTGTTTCGGTCCGTATCGGCTCGTATCGGACCGATACAGCCCGATATGATACATTTTCCACAAATATCGGCCGATACCGATAATTTTCTAGAGTATTGGATCGGTAGTGCTGAGATCCGATCCGATACGGCCGATACGTATCGGTATCGGCCGATACTTTGAACCTTGAGAAAGACGAGGCTTCGCAAACGAAAAAAATCCTGAAAGAAGCTGAATGAGAATTGGGGCTTCACAATGGAGGAAATGCCTAAAAAGATAAAAAGGAGAGTCGGGGATTTACAAGTGAAAAAAATCTTGAAAAAAGTCAACTTAAGTATGTTGGGGCTCCGAATCTAGAAATTGAGAAAGTAAACATATCACTAGGCCGGACTCCGAAACAAGATATATCGGAAGAAACATCTAAAGTTGCTCGGGGCTCTATAGGACGAGAAATTCCTGAAGAAAGAAACTATCTGAAATTTGTCGAGGCTCGAAAAAGCGAGAAATCTGAAGTAGGCCAGAGCTCTGTAGGATGATAATTTCCGGAAGAAAATATTTACAATTTGTCGGGGCTCGGAAAAGCAAAAAAATTGTGGAAGAAAATATCTAAAATATGCCAGGGATCGGAAAGACGAGACGAGAAATTCTGGCTCGGTAAGGCGAGAAATTCTGAAAGAAAACCAAAGTTCGTCAGGGGTTCCGAATACTAAATGAATTCAAGAAATGGATCAATAGAAGAATGGGTTTTCGTGTATCAGAGAAGTTCGAAAGAGAGGCGGGGGGTCATTATGGCTTTGATACCATGTTGAAAGTGGAGGCTCCATTGTGACTAGAATAAGATGAAATTTTATTAGGGCTCTTGGCTAATATTTACGATACTACAAAGCATATAAAATGACATCACTAAGCCTAACTAGAAATCGAGAATATATCTAATAAATGCTGAAAATAAAACTAAGTAATATATTCTTCAACAGTTTATACTACAAATGGCCATTTTACTGGGGGTCATTATGTTAGTGGATAATGTAGCTATATCTGTGGGTTTTGATACAATATATGATTGGCTTATGCTAATTCTGCTTAAAGGAGACCCGACCACATTAGCATTATTGTTGGGATTTGCTCAATGGATTAGATGCAGTCATACTGAAAATTGGATATCTATTTCAGACTGTTATTTATATCATACTGTTCTGAACTTTAGATTTCAATCCTTGAATAAACAATGACTTTGAGAACAAAAGAAGTTGAAGTTAATTAATTAACATCTCCTGTTAGTTTTCAAACTTTCGCGAACTTATCCCAAACTTTTGCTGAAGTTCCAGGAAGATTTTCCACATTCTGAAATTTCCAACTTTACCTTGTTATTTCTTAGTGTCCTTGTGACCGAAGGACTCTGAAAAGATGTCTATATTGAGAGTGAAAATCAATAGTTTGCTGTTGGGAATTTCATTTATGTAGGTGGAACCATACACATATAATGACATACATTATGAAATATAATGATTAAACATATTATGTGAAGGGAACTGACTAGGCCTGTCAATTGTTTCGGATACCCGATCCAATTTGTAACTTAAAAATCGGGTTTGGATGTAAAATGTAAAACCTGAAAGGATTTTGGGTTGGGTTCGGGTACTACAAATGAAACCCGAATAAAGTTCGGGTTGCAGTTAATATATTAATCTTTCTTCACATATGTGTACAAGTTTGTGCCAGCTCAATTGGTGGAGTGTTGTTTGGTTGACTGTGGAGGTCCTCAATTCAAGTTACACTATTAACATAAGGTTTACAACTTTTTGTCCCTTTTCTTAATAACAAGCCAACCTAACCCGATAACCCCAACAAAGTTCGGGTCAGGTTCAGGAACCATATTCTGAAACCAAAATTATCTCGTGTCGGATCTGGATTTAACATAAATCCGACCCGAAATCCGACCCGAACCCAACCCATTGACAGCCCTAGAACCGACAATCTTAATATTGAGACGTTGAAAGCTTACTAAATTATTGTTACAGAAGTTTTATTTTCTATATGATATTACAACCCTTCATAATGAAGCTTCAAGTTGATAACTTTCATAATGATCGCAATTTGGAAATCAATTGCAGGTGATGTAGGAGCATTGGGCTGGTGGGATTTATTTATAAATTTTGGGTAGCAATCATTTGATCTTCTTTACATTTTATTATAGTATTTTCACTATTTCTTTTACTGATATATGATCTCTTCTTGCCCCAGAATTGCAGAATGCTTTGCTTTTCTTGTTTGTACGAAATGGTCAAATCCAATGATTCATAGACACCCTAATAATGGTGAAGCTAGCTCATCCTCTTCAGCAATTAGATATCGTAATTGGAGCAGTGGGGTACTGTATTCTTCAATGGAGGATCCTGACCAGGATAGATTATGCGGTATGCAAGACATAGGAGGTCATATTATGAAAATCCCACTCGTCGCTTTCCAGATTTTGCTATGTATGCACTTAGAGGTATGCTACTTATGAAATTTGTACTGTTTAAATAGTCTGCACTCGTGAAAAATGTTAATGCACATTTGACATGAAACACTGGAAAATCATAGCTTGAGTTTGAACTAAATCCATACTTAGTTTGGACAGATCAAATCATCATTGTCATCATCATGGTCACCATCATCATCATCCAAGCCTTCTCCCATTAGAGTGGGTCGGCTATGGGGCATAGGAAAGCTCCATAAAAGAATTGACAAAAGTTTTACGATCGACTGTCAACTGATTTCAACCCTCCATGGTTTGTTCCAGATTTCTAGCCATGGTATCCATGTGCAAGAAAGAGCAATACAGTAACCTAGATGGTCAGTTGTTTGTTAAGCAGACCTACCTTGTCAACCAAGGGCCACCCTCCGAGTCTCCTTAGCTATAAACGGTCTAATGAATACTTATTACGATGAAATTTACTGTAGGGAATTCCAATCATGTGTCACACATTAAACCAAAGAGTGAAAAGAATCCCATTCCCATATTTGGACGTATCAAACTCTTCATATTTTAATATTTCCTCTTCTACCACTTTGCTTTTCTATATTAAATGCATTATAATGCACACATTCCCTCGAATACATCATGTGCATACTTGGGTTTCCAGCCAAGCTTTTATTGGGAAGATATTGTAGTTTTCTTTTTGTTATTTTCGTTAAAGTTTGTAGAACATAAGACTTGCTGCTACTTTCTAAAAAGACATTATTGGTAGGATTGTTTCGAAGTTGTGAATCTATTCTTAGTTTTCAATTTCGAAGATGGTATTATGATACTTGATTAACTTTGAATCTTAAATATACATTATATATTATGTTACATATTAGTTCCTTAAAAACGTTTCACGTTTCGGATAAATGTATTGCATTCTGAAGAAGCCTACCCCAACATACTGTGTACTGGGTTTCCATTTTCGTTCCGGTGCATTCCATGTAACCATGGTTGTTATTAGAATGGTTTAAGCCAATATTATAAATAATAATCTGTTAAATTCCTCTCTCCTTTTTGAGAACTGTGTTGAATTCCTGTCTTAAGATGTTTCATTCTTGAATCCAACTCACACAACTTACACAAAAATGTGTAAACCTACAAGAAATATTTCAAAGCTTTATTTTTCATTGTCATTTCAGGGAACGCCACCTAGTGCTCGATACATCCCAATATCCGCTATCTTCTCGCCACTGTTTCTTTTGCAAGGCGCTGCTGTCCTCTTTGCAGTAGCCAGATTAGCGGAGAAGCTTATTGTTTTATTGCGTAGTACATCAATTACGGGAAGATATCTCACAATTTCATCAAGAACTAATGATTGCTTTGCTTTTCTGCATCGTGGCTCAAGGTAGTATTTCCAGAATGTTATAATTTAGAATGAGACACACCACACCACACCCACACACCCACCCACCCAACACACCCAACACACCCAACACCACACACCAACAGAAACTACTTCATACAAATGTAGGCATCATACGATGTCATAATTCTCATGATGTCTTAAGTGCTTACCAACAATTGGTATCCTTGCAGATTGCTGGGCTGGTGGTCTATTGATGAAGGTAGCAAGGAAGAACAAGCTCGTCTTTTTCAAGCTGGATCTACTGGGTGTGTATTATGTCGTCCTTAATGAGTAGTGCTGTCGTACTATTTTTCAAAAATCAGTAGAACCTTAATTCTCTTTCTTCACTTCTATTATTCCCAGTATTCTTTATCAGAGTTTAGCAATTTGCATATACCTACAACCTGTAGTACAAATTGTCAGTTACGTATCCTAATCTTTGGTAGTGGAGACTCTGAAAGCTTTTTGGTGTAGTTGCTAAAAGATACACCTGAGGTATATACCATTTTGCAAGGTACATTTAAGGAAAATTCATGTGGATGGAGGCATGGTTCCAATTTATGATTCAGCAGAACTTCCACCAATTCTTGAAGCAGAAGCCTTAACAAACACACTTTGCAGTAGACCAAGTAATTTATGATAATATATCTATATACTTTAAATGGTAAAGAGGGCTGGAGGTATTGCAAAACTTGTTCATATTAATTGGGTGACCTCTAAGTGGACTTGATTGTAAGAATTGTTTTATGTAACAAGTGACTTGCAGAACTAGGGGTTTTCTGTTATCCCAGGCAGGCAGGTAACAGGTTAACCCCAACTTGGAAAATGATCTGATGGTTCATGGAGAAGTGTGTCAGAAGCTCTTGATTTTCTTCTACCTTTTACGTTGAACATATTGATCTATCCATTTTAATTTGAGCTTCAACTCGTCTCTTCATAGGCAAGATTGATTACAATCTTCTGCACTGATAGGTTAAGTCTGTTGCCTAATTAACAGAGCTTCTTGCCTGTGATGACAATCCAGAAAACTTTACTGACATTCAAGCATTGTCATCTGTAGATATAACACATTCTGTGGTTATCCACCAGAGGTGGTGAAGAAAATGCCAAAGAAGGATCTTGCTGAGGAGGTATAATACACTATTCAAACTTTTTTTAATAAATGCTGACACAAACCCTTGTTTCATGCTGCCTTATCTTTTGATACTTCGTCAGTGACTCGGTACGAGATATCGCAGTTATCGTGTATTGACCTCCTATTTTGTCAATATTGCTAACTACAGGTTTGGAGACTACAAGCAGCCTTGGGAGAACAAACTGAAATCACAAAGTATAGCCAGCAAGAGTATGAGAGGCTTCAAAATGTACTATTTCTCATCTTAACTAGATATGAAATTGTGAACCTGATTGAGAGTTAGTTAAGTATGATCAGCTGTAACCTCCTTTCTATTTGTTTCCTATAAAAAAAAGGTTAAAATGGTTTGTTTTATATTAGTGCTATTGACAAGGCTGCATATATCAAAATTGGACCGGACTGGCTGTCGGACTGGAGAACCGGTTGTCCAGTGGCTAATGCTGTCCAGGTCCATTGTTGGACTGCTTTTCAATTGACCGAGTTAAAAACCGGTTGACCCTGCTCGGTTTCGTAGAAACCGTGTGACCCCGTGGGTCTTAGATACCCGGTCCGGTTTACGTTAGGTTGATAAAACACCCATTTGCATGATTGCGTGTTTTTTATAAAAGATTTTCAAGGACTTTATTGTATTTTCTGACAATATATATATATATATATATATATATATATATATATATATATATATATATATGGTCCAGACTTCTATCCCACTGGTTGGACCGATGACCCACAGCCTTGGCCGGGTCGATGTCCGATTCGTTTTTGATAATTATGGCATATATAACCCTTTTCTGGAATTGTACCATGTGCCTGCCTGCTAGAGATTTATCTCGCTACATATAGGTGAATTTTGCCCCTTGGAAGGTACTCTTAGTTATTCCATTGTTTTTTGTTCAGAAAAGTGGTGATGAGTATAGAAACCTCGAGAAGGAAAAAAGGGGTTTGCCATTCTCTTCATATGTGGAGGAGATGCTCTTCATATGTGGAGACTCTCTCAGCTACTTCTAGACATAAATGTCGACTATAAATTGCCTTCATTATCTGAAACAAACTTTTGCACAACCTTTTTATATAAATGTTTTCTGAATCTTCCTCTGAAAATCTTTACTATGTACACACTCATTATTATTCGTTTTGGCTTTAGAAGAAGTGATTCTTATCTGGTTCCATCGTTTAAGAGTCTTCAAGGGTTCTGTGAAGAAGGTAAGATTGTGCAAAATGATGACTTGACAGTGCATAGTATTGTCTGATACATGCCATAAACCATTATATGCATTAAGTAATAGAGGACTATATTTTTAACAGAAATCATCCCAAGATGCAAATTATGTGATGCATACATTTACATGATGCTTTCACTAGATGCAGAACACTTCTTTTGACCTCTTAAATATTTTATGCATGTCACAATGTGTGCTTGCTGGTTTGACTCACTATCATCTGCCAACCTACTTATCTATGCAGAGTTCTTGCTTATGGGGGTTATTCAAAGCACTTACATGGGGGATTTGGGGTGGGGTGGGGTGGTGGGTGGGGGTTAGTCAAAGTGGATTCTATAATTCAAATAGATAGATTTATAATAGAGACTTGGTCAATGGTCATTTAAACAGAGGATTTTATAGTTATTCAATAGTGGAAAATGAAGACTTTAGATGCGGAAAATCCATAAGGTGGTTAAAACCAATTCACAACCATAAATGGCACAATCAAGAATTTCCAATAGCTTTTCCAACCCATCTTCATTCTAAAATCATCTTCTTTACCTACTGTTGTTTGAATTAAATCTTGTAAATTATTTATAATGTAATTATTTGTGTTATCAAAGGAAGACTCCTATGTAGTGGCGTAGCTACATTCCCGAGGGGGTGCGGCTGTGCACCCTCAGATTTTTTTCTTCTTCCGGAGTTTGATGGATTTTGACTTTTAATTTATTTATATAGATTGTCGGATTTTGAATTTTATTTATTTATATAGACTGTATGCATACCTATCGGAACACAAAAAGTAGTACTTGACTTAGGTAGTTTGCAGGTCTTTTCCTGTAAAGTTCGACATGGTGGCTAGGAAAAATACACTTGTATTTCTCAGAAATATATACAACTTTTGCTTTGGGTTTATTTTGTTCTCCATCTTCCCACTTTTGTATCTTAATAGAAATTCGATACCACATTGGTCAAGATCGTCCATTTATCTTATATCAAGTTATTGCAGCATCATAATTAGGTCTATCGTGCTCCTATATGATTTATTTCCATAACATGTCCACCATTTAAATTTATACTGGAACTAAATGCTAAAAATGATCCATCTTTATCGTTTATATATATATTTTTTCTCTAGTCAGCGAAAGAAAGTAATTGAAGTGGATGTCATTGTTTAGATCTCATATGGGTCAATTCAATTTTGACCTAGTTGGTATTCGAGATGTGTATGTAACAAGGTAGTCAAAGGCGCAAGGCGCACTCGAGGCGCAAAGGGTCCAAATCGCCCGAGGCGCACTTAAGGCGCGCGCCCGAAAGACGCGAGGCGCAAAAATTACACACACACACACACACACACACACACACACACACATATATATATATATATATATATGATTTCTATATTGATAAACATGTGTGCTTCAAATTCTCCCATGTCTATGTTGCAATCACTTTGAATTGAGTGTGTGAGAGAGAAAACAGTAAAACAAAAAGTACATCAGTTCAAAAAACAGTCTAAAAACAGTACAACAGTTAATTAAAAGTCTAAACATGTTATTTTTTCCACAAGATTTTCAAGGCGCGTCTTAGCTATTCTAAGGCGCTCGAAAAAGGCGCACCTAGGTGCGCCTTAGGTGCGCCGTAAGAATTGTGTCCCGCCTGGAGTGCCCTGAGGCGCTGCCCCTGCGCCTAGGAGCAAGGCACGCCTGAGGCGCGCCTTTGACTATACTGGTATGTAACACAAACCTCTTCATGTGGTCTGTCTTAAATCTTAAACTAGTATATGTGACTTTGAGATGTGTAACAAAGTCAGATTCAAACACAAATAGGCCTATTGAAACTCTTATTATAATTGATTATAGTGGCAACGCATTCTTACTCAGAGTCAACCTAATGAATCTTGAAATTTAAACTGGTATATGTGACTTTGAGATGTGTAACAAAGTCACATTCAAACGCAAATAGGCCCATTAGAATTCTGAATATAATTGATTATAGTGACAACATATTCCTTACTCGGAGGTAGCCCAATGAATGGATTACTTAACCTAAACTAATAGGTGAATCATATTGTTCCTATTCGTATTAATTCATTACTTGGGTTGGTATTTTATAATGTTCTTATTCGTATTAATCCATTAATACTTTATGACATTTGGTATTAATATATGGGGATTATAAATGTGTTTATTGTAATTTTTTTTAATAGTAAGCGTCACGCCCCCCTACATAAAAATTCTGGCCACACCACTACTATGTACCAAAATTTTATAGTTGTCAGGACTTCGGTTCAACGAACTTATCTAGCATATGACTCGAATCCTACAAGCTTTTTGTGTTATTGTTTGGCTTTGGGTTAAATTATTTCTCCTAATCGGACTTGGGTTGAGTCAAATTGTTTCCTTCTAATAAAATTATTTCCTTCAAATCGATTATTTTGCTCATCTCGAACCATTTATGTTTTATTATTGTGTTTCAAGTTCAGATGAGTTCATATTCCAAACCTCAACCATTGGGGATTTTGGGCTTACCTATGAAGTCCAAACTCTATGATTGGGGCTACAAATGGGTCAAGTTTGGGTCAGATTTGTTTAACACCAAAACATGACTTAATTCGGTTTTAAATCTCATACTCGAACTTGAGACCAAATTATTCTTGGGTTTTGTTTTAATATTGAATCCATACTTTTATTTAAAACAGTGTCAGTTTAAGGGGATATACATAAAAATTACTCTTTGGATTTTACTAAAGTCCAAACCTAAAAATATCTTGGGTTTCATTTGTTGTACCTGAAATGTAATTTTAAGATTAAATTAAATTATAGTAAATTGGTGACAACATGGATTTAAGAATCCAGTATGGAGCAGATTCCATAATTCAAAATGACAATTACGGAATTATAAAATTTTGCTAGAATGACGATCATTTGGATTCTGAAATACAAATCCAGGTTGGATTCTGAAATGCTTGTTGACTAACCCCCTTAGAGCCTATTATAGTTTTTGGTGACTAAATGGCTACTGGTTGTTGTTCTATTTGAAAATTGTATCAGATGGTTCTCCCATCTTCTCAGGCTCTCAGTTGAACCCAACTCTACATGATTTTTTTCCACTAGTAGTTTGCTTGACTTCGTCTTTCTTGTCCAGTCTCTGAGGTTCTTTTTACTGTATTGTCAACATTTTGATTTACATCCTCCCCAATACCTTCTGAAATTCTATGATTCTAACTGTTTTGGAATGGTCTATTTCTGTAGTTGTTTTTTGTTTTCTAGTTGTTTTAAAAGTGAGGTTTCTCTGTTACTGCGTATTATTTTAGCCTTTTCTTTTGAGGTTTGGTTGAAGACCCACTCCTTATTCTTGCATCTGATTGGAGTCATGGTAAAGGAATTCCTCATTCCACTGATTTTTTGGTGGCTTGTTTTTAGGATAAGGTGCTTTGTAGGATTTGCTACGAGGGAGAGATATCGATGGTACTTCTTCCTTGCCGGCATCGCACTCTATGCAAGTATGTTTGATATGCTTTCTCTAACATTCCATCTTCTATAAATGGCCGTAGTATTTTATTTTTAGTCGTGATGCTGGTTTCCATTTATAGCCGATCTTTTAAACTCGTGGAACTTTTTATTGCAGGCCCTGCTCTGAGAAGTGCAAGAAGTGCCCCATTTGTCGCATCCCAATTGAGGAGCGTATGCCTGTATACAATGTATAAAGCCCCTGACTAGTACCAACCGACTTACCTCCAGGATTACAGAATGGTATATAACTTATATCAATAGATTGAAATTGTTAGCTGACTTTTACAAGGTTTTTGTCTAGTCTGTGTGTGGAAAGTAACACTTAAATGTGCCTTCCATGTGTTTGATAATATGTACATATCAATCTACCCACTTACTTTGTAAAAAGGAAACATGTATAGCTGGTTAACTGACTGAAGTCATTGGATGGAATGTAGATGTGTCTATTTTCTGTAAACTGGCATTCGTGATCATTCTCCTTTTTGTATTATTCTCTTTTAACTAAATTTGTTTTTGGAACATCATTTCTTGCACAGGCTCTTCCTACCCACGTGGCATGCTGAAGTTGTACTTCAGTTTAAATTGCACACAGAATTACTATTTTTTATAATTAGTTACACAATTAAATGTAAGTAGTAGGTATATCTTCCAGTGAGCCCTGAACTATTCATGGTTGATTTTAGTAGTTGCTGCCTTTGTTTTCTTTTGGTACTCGGAAGGTTTCTGTGCGCTTACTGAAACAAGTTGATCAACCGAAGTAGCTCTTGATGTGCTCAATCAGAATAGTCAGCATAGAGTTGCGAAATTTCAAACATCCAGTTCTACCACATCCAACTGATAGGAGGCTCAAAGTTTAAGCAACTGGCGACATTCCTCAGCATGACAAATGCAGCTGGAAGTATATTAACCCCTTCTGAAATATAACAAATATGAAGATCTGCCGTGGGGATAAATGCACGGTGGAGCGTAACTGCAGAGTATATTCATTGACTTTTGCATGCTTCGCCTACAACTCCTTGCCCCAAGTATGCAGATATACATTCAGGATACCCTTTCCAATCCGTTTGTGATGTCATATTTCCTAAGGTAAGGGTAGTTTCATTTTTTTTTTTTTTTTTTTTTTTTTTTTTTACTTTTTATAGTTGATTTGGTAATAAATAAAATGAAATAATAATAATAATAAAAATGAATGGTTGGGGATAGAAAGTTGTCGGAATTTTTTTTGTTGTATTTTTTTTTATATCGTGAAAATGTAGATTTATGTTTTTGCATTTAAAGATTTCTGGTAAAGTACAAAAAAATCGTCTTTAGATTTGTGTTTTTGCATTTAAAAATTTCTGGTTTTAAAAAATTCTCGCATTTTTATTTTGGTTCAGTTTGCACCCATTTTGGAATCTGCCGTTAACAGACATTAAAATACGTCTGGAAAGACGATTTTAACTCTCCCCATTCTCTTTCTTCCTTCTCTCCGGTGGGTGCGTGGGTTGGGGGGGGGGGGGGGGGGGGGGGGGGGGGGTGTTGAGGGAGGAGAGGGGATGAATGAAAAAGAGGAAAATAATATTTTGGATATTTTTTTATTTTTAAAACAGTCACTAACGATCAAATCTGACGGTTTATAAACGGTAAGGGGTATTTTGATCGAGTCATATATATTTCGGAAGGATTTAATTGTTATATTTGTCTATCGAGTTTTATTTTGTTAACGAGATAAATTGAAGGAGATTTTTTTTACACTTTATCCGTAACTTGGGGGATGATTACTTATAGTAACTTGGGGGGTTGTTTGGAATTAGCATATTTGTTTTAAGCGTAGTGGGAACCAAATAACAAATATATATGACCAAATAGCAAATATATATGATCAGAAGTCTTCTCGCCGCTAATAACTACAAACATAAATAGAGACATATCCATCTGATATGCTGGACAAACAAACATGAGTAATAAGCTGTCAAGAAATAGTTTCTTGTGAGAAACCGATGTCACTTTTTCTCATCAAGACCAACTATATTGGCAATGCACGGAAATGAAATCAACTACGATTACTGTGCTCAAAATGGAGATTGCAACTCACACTGGTTCTATCCTCTTTTTGGCCGTCGTTGAGACAAACCGACGAGGAAGTGGGAGACCAAGGTACCAGCCATGTTCACATCAGTGTTATAGCCGAAAGGTCTTGGTGAAGACTGAAAAAAGTGCACAAATCAAATAACTAAGATCACAATAAAAGTACCATGCAAACACAACAATTTTTACGTAAAAAGTTTTGACGAAAAAAAAATATTACGGTACAATCGATGTCCAATTCAAAAAAGCATCCGTCAATGAAATAAAGAAAATACATCAACTCTTTTACAAACTCCTCAATCGATCCACACGGATCCCGCAATACTTCAACTAGATGAAAATAGATTACACTAAGTATAAAAGATTACCGAAGACGAGGAAGAACCAATAAACAACTCCTCGAAAGCGATATCTCTTCAAATCAATTCCCGATCCTTCAAATCTTTCTCTTCCTCTCATTAGAAAGTTGCAACTTTGAGAAAACCCTCTCCTTTGGTAGTAATATATGAGAATTACGGTTAGAAAATACCTATTTAAAGTACCACAAATTCAAAATGATCTGAACAGTTGATCACGATCAAACTGTATTAATAAAGCACATAAATTCGACCTTCAGTCCGACACCAGTACCGGTGGTATACCAGTAGTGATATATCAAAAATTGTCCATTTTGAGTCAAAAGCATTATGGAACAAAAACCTGTCACCGATGATATTACTATGATACTATTTTCCAATATTCTTATACGCGCTCAAACATGCCACATTTTTTACCTTATGTGAATGACGCTCGTCGCACTTCGGGATATTCTCCACATAGGTTGGAAACTCCATCCAATACCAACATATCTCTCCCTTCCCAACTAGGTGGAGGAGCTAACTATTCCAACGATCCTCTTGTAGTACTCAAATTTTTTTCTCGGTAGAATCTTTGTGAGCATATCCGCTCCATTGTCCTCTGTATGAACATTCTTAAGTATTGCGTCTTTCGTCTTTAGAACATCTCGTATCCAGTGATACAGAGTTGTAATATTTTTGAACCGATTATGAAATGCTAGATTCTTTCCAAGGTGAATAACACTCTAGCTATCACAAAGCAAAATGTATTGATCTTTCTTAAGTCCTATTTCCTACATGAACTTCTTCATCCACAGTAACTCATTTCAAGCCTCCGTTGCCACAATGAACTCCGTCTCTGTCGTAGACAAGGCAACACACTTATGCAACCACGACTGTCACAAAACTACTCCATCGACAAACATCATAACATAGACCGAAGTAGATTTTCTAGTATCAATATCCCCATCCATATCAGCGTCGGTATCCCAACCAACTTTGGCTCGTCACTCTCAAATGAAAGCTTCCAATCAGTAGTACCCTGAAGATAATGAAGAATTCATTTAACCACTTTCTAATGTATCCTCCCTGGATTGGAAAGATACCTGCTAATCATACCTAGATACTACATGACCAATATCTAGTCTTGTACACACCAGGGCATACATGGGACTTCCCACTTTTGAAGCATATGAAACTCACTAATAACATCGGTTTGCAAGCCTAACAAGTTGTTTGTAAGGACGAACTCACGACACATTTAATATTTTATGAATCCTAACAATTTATGCAAGGACACACTTATAACATATTTATATATTATGAATGATAACAAACATGATGCACTAAGAGAGGCATTGCTACACGCCGACTGTTACCTAACACAGATCAAGCTACTTGCTGAAGATCCTGTTTCATGCCCTTATTGCCTTAGTGTTACATAGAGGGTGCCAAACACAACATTTTCTCAAGAGGATATGTTGTTGAAGAACAATCGACTTGACATACCCTTGTCCTATATGGGGTACATCGGTGCCATCAAGGTGGATCCGATACATATCAATCATGGTTCCTGATTCAGTATCATTCCCAGAAGTTTGTTGCAAATTTTGGGAATCCCGATATATTGACTTGCAGCCACCAACACAACCACCCTGAACTTTAATGCTGGAAGAAGTCACCCTTTGGAAAAGATCTACCTAAAATGTCAAATAGGCGATCTATGCAAAGAGGTCACTATTATTTGATCGATGTAGAAGTGTCCTACACTGTCCTGCTTGGACGACCATCGATACATGAAAACTTGATAGTGCCCTCCGTATCGCACCAATATTTTAAATACATAGATACATAATGAGGGGGTGGTTCGAACGGAGTTTACTGACACCAAACCGTTCAAAGACATCAAAGTTTATTTCTCAGATTCTATGCTTTATAAACAATAGTATACTGAAGAGGGAATCGACAACGATGCCGATAATGAAGTTGAAGCTAATTCAGCTGAAGATGGCCCCCATGGCGTTCTACCTGGAAGGATACAATAAAAAATATCCCCGTACTAACAGTACAAAGACTTTCTTTGTAGACCTCAATTCTAACAATACAAAATATCCCCACCCTAACAATGAAAAATAGCCCCCAAGAAGTGGAGTACTTATGTCAGGATTTGGCGTGCAAGTAGTCGGGACCATGCAGATGCATCAGAACATAGAGAAATCAGTACGGTGCTAAGGAATGAAACGGGAGTAAGGATCACAATGGTAGAGACTTTGAAGACAACTGAACAAGAAGGCGACGTCGAAGAAAATTATCGTATCGTTCGAGCGAGTTAGACGTGCAGTGTTAAAGCGTGGTATATGGATAAGAAATGGAGCAAGCCTATAGTTTTAATTTTTTTTGCAAGTAGCAGTGCAAGAAGTAAAACAAGGTGGTCCAAGATTTTGATGGATTCAGGGCAGAACGATGGAGTATTGGAAGATAGTTTTGCGAGCACAGTTCCTTGATAGTGGTTTGGATAGATAGTCAGACTCTAGGTAGTTAGGCAACATTTTGGTTAGCAGATATGTCAGCGATAGTACATGCAGTGCTCGGATTCAGAAGTATGATCTTGCATTGGGGTAGAGTCCCATAGAACGTGTCGGGTGATGATATAGCATGGTTTATAGTAACTGTCCCACGTGATGATCTATAATTATCGAGCGTAGCTTCGGGGCAGCTGACCTTAGAGGCTTGATTGCTGAACTGAAGCGAATATTGGAGACCCATAGGACGATCCTCGTGATGGTACATAAGTAAATGTGTCAAAGATGGATGTTGAAGATAAGTCTAAGTGATTGAGTGTTAAGTTTCAGAGTTCGATGTGGTAGCCTTCAGCTGAAGATGCAGCCAGAAGATCAAAGTGGTGGTATGGTAATAGCCTGCATCAGCTAATGAGATTCGGAGTCACAAATTTTCGAAGATGGCATCGCTTCTGACTCGTCTTACCCAGAAAAAAATTACATTCATATGAATTGACGACTACGAAACTAGCTTCAAGGAGTAAGGCCGCGGCTCGAATCAGCTCAAATTCATGCACTTCCGGAAGGGACATATGTAAAACCCCTAATTTAAAAATCGTATTAATTATTTAATTAATATTTAAATAAATTATAGTATTTATTAGCTAATTAGAAGAAATAGAATTTATGGAATTTTTATTTCTAGGCGATTGTGCAACAGAGGATTTATGGAGCAACCGTAATTTTTCCTTAATTATTTTCATGTAGGAGAGCTTGTGGACAGTTGATAAATTTATTGTATGCACTAAAAATAAATTTTTAAATATATATATATATATATATATATATATATAGAGTTTATTATAAGAAGTGAAAAAGAATAAAAAAAGAATAAAAGAAAAAGAAAAAGAAAAAGAAAAAGAAATAAAATAACTATTAAACCCTAAACCCATTAATTTACCTAAACCCTAACCCAATATCCTAAAACCTAACCCCTTAGCAAACTACCCAGCCCAGAGAATCATCCCTCCCCACCCGCTGTTATTTCCCAGACCCGCGATCCCTGTTCCCCGCCCCCCTCTCTCTCGCTCTCTCTATATATATAACCCCTTGTAAAACCCTAACCCTAGCTCCCATCTCCACCGCGCCGCTGACCCGCCGCCGCCGGACCACCGCGCGCCGCCTGGACCCGCCGGCCGGCCGCACGACTCGCGCGTCACCCGCGCACGCGGCAGCAGCAGATCACAGCGACAAATCCCTGTTCGCGCGTAGATTTTCGCCGCCTCGCTCAACCAAATTCGACCCCGTCTTCGCCGGTATGATCTCCACCTATCCCTCTCTAAATTTCATAGTTAGTTTCCATCGTTCAGCGCTAAACCCTAGGTGAAAATCGACGCCAAGTCGAGAAAAAAAGTACGTCATTTAATTTCAGAAAAATCTGTTGCGATGACCCATGTTTAAAGACTCGTATCTCTCGCCACAGAGATCTAAACGTAAAAATTCCTTTTGCTATGTGAAGATCACCTAACCTAGATTATTTTCTGTTAATTATATTATTTTATTTGTTGTTGTATGCATAATTAAATTAGGTTAAAAATTATGAAAAAAAATCTATTTTTCCAACCTTCAAATTTGTGATACGGAGCGCGCCCCGCCAAACGGGATCGCCCTGTCGTGTACCAAGTACAACGAAAGGTGCATACGATATACCCAGACGTGTGAACTTTCGCAAAAACTGATTTGGACGCGTGTGCGCGTCGAAATCATCCCGTATCCGCAAAAAGTCCCCGTATCGTGACTTTTGTAAAATATCGCACCATTTACTGTACGCTCGTCAGAACGCGACGAAACTTGCGCCATTGGATTCGTGGTATCACGCTGGTCCTGTGACCCAAGTTTCACGCGATTCTGAGATAGTTGACCAAGCCGCCTATTTGCGGGCCCTACGGTTGACTTTTTGGACGAATTTGTGTTCGGCTCACCGAAATCTAAAATTGGACGTACCGTTGAGTTTGTATTGACGTTTAGAAATGGTTTGACCTATAATTTATTCTTTTTAGAGACCTTTACCCCTGGCACATTTTTTGCTGCAAAGTGGCCCACATGTGGACCCACTTTGATCCAAAATTACCATTTTGCCCCTGTGTCCAAATTGGACGAAAGGGTAATTTTTTTTTAGCTCTTTTGCTTATTCTGGGAATATTGGTGATATTTATTTCAGTATCCGGAGACGTTTATTCTGAGACCGTAGCTTCTGATCCTGTGTGCTTGACTCCTGGACGTTACACTTTGCAGCTCTCTTGCCAGGAAAGATACCTTGCTAAATTGCTTACAGTACTTTGCATGCTTATTATATTTTCGTATATTCATTGCATTTCTGTATATTCATTGCATGTGTAGTTTCTTTTAGTCATTACTATATATTAGATATGTTGACACACACATGACACTTAGTATCATGAGAGGACAATCAGTAGGCGTATGGGCTTTAACCACTCTGGTGAACCGTAGTAAGTAGCACGCACTATGGTAGTCGTGTCCGATGGTCGCTACCCCCGTGGTATGTCGATTGATGGTGTCACGAGGGTCGCTACCCCCGCGGTATGTCAGCTGATGATGTCCCTGACATGTGTGTGAGTTGTGAGATTAGATAGAGTAGCCTACCCATGCCCATACGTCGAAAAGTTGTCCTCATTTGCATTCATATAGATTGTCTTGTACAACGTACTTATATATTTTCAAACATTATGCATGTTTACTGTATTCAATTGGAATGCTTCTATGTATCTTGTTACGTCCCTCTGAGGACCTGGTCCCTTTCCAGGTGTAGATGTTCATGACTATTCGCAGAAGCACGAATTAGGACTTACTACTTATCTCTTCCGAGGAGGTCTTATCTTCGGAGTATCTTTGATTATCTCTAGCGATGGATCGCTTCGATGATACCTTTATATCATCATCTCATTTATATTTAAGATTTACCCTTCTCTCTCATGTTAGTATTGATATAGTCATTGGTAGTGGATTTGTCTCGACCCGACTATTATTTTGGATTACTCAGACTCATTATTCTAGTTTAGTTATTTCTTTCCTATGACTTATTGTGTGGATGAGATTATTATATCTGTGACTTGTGACACTATATATATACCACATGTGAGTTTATATTCATATTACATCGTACGTGTGTATTATGGTATCCATATATTGGAGTTGCCATATACATACGGCTAGCATGCTTACGTGTTCCTAGTCCTACGTATTTTAGGACTAGGGCGTGACATATTTTTGTGGTGGGCCATGCAGGTCGAGAGCATATTGTCTCGGTTACGTCACTGTACCGAGCAAGCCTGCGCATATGATTAGAATATATGATCTCATCCACTTATTTATCACCTTCCTTAATTTTATTTCGTATTCTTATTTGATTGCTTGCATTGCATCTTGCTTGATCCCTTCTCAACGTCAATCTCCTCTCGTGCTTGATAAGGGTTAGGAAGATGACTTGTACTAGGTATATACACTCTAGTATTCAATAATACTATTAGTTAAATTTTTGTAAGTTTGGTAGTATGCCTCCTAACCTAGTATCACATAGTCCTCCTGACAAATTAATGAAAAATAAATGAATGACACCAACTATAGGCTTGCATAAGAAGATAGTGTTTATCTAGACTATAGAACTTTAGTGTTTATCTAGACTGTAGAACTTAGAGGCTTATACACCCATTGGTTGACTTTAGACTTAGACAAGAAATTATGGCAACTGTAGAGGCACAACACCAGTCTTCTTGGTGAACTTAAATTATTCTGCACCTTCCTCCATCATAATCAAGCGTACTCATATTTTTACTACCTCGACTTATGCTGCTATTATAGCCTAGTTTTGCAAGTTATTCTTTTATTGAGCTTTTTCGTGACATATGTATTATTGGGGGCCCACACTAATAAATACATTGTCTAAATCGAAATTGGTGTATTATGGTCTGATCAACCGTAGTGCGTTGGGTTCGCTCTTTGTATCACTACTTTATGTGGATTGAGATATAGTTGACTCAACTTATTAGACGGATATACTTGCCCTCTAGACTGGTCAGAGCATATCATGTCAGGTACATAACTGTTCTGATATGAACATGCTTATAGGAATTTACTAAAATAAGATTTTAATCCACAACTGTCTTGGCAACTCCCTTTCAAATTCTCTAATCCCTTTGAATTCCGTACTTGTATCCTATCACCTCCTCCTTGAATTCTTTATTGTTGTTTTCCGTCTTCCCCTATTTCGGAAAGACGAACGTTCGTGCTTAGTATAAGTTTGATGCACGGATAATACTAGATGTACTCCATAGGCCAAGCACTCATAATGACAAACAAGAGAGTGCAGGCACAGTAATTCGTAGATACAGGTACGACCTTAGTTATATGTGTCATTTCATACTCATGGCCCATTGTGACACGAGATCTCAGGTGCATAATAGCCGTAGAATTATATATAAGGTAGTTTAGCAGTTATGAGGATATGTTGATATCCTAAATAGATGGCATATCCACGAAGCTAATGGATGACACATGTAGCAGTAGTAGTATTCTCTTCCTATCACCATCTCGCCCCTTGGGGTGGCTCATCTCCTCTTCTATATCCATTCCTTATCTCGTGCTTAACTCTTCCTATCATAGCCGTATCCTATCGTGCCATTATGAATTATTTGAATTACTTCAACCTCACCCTTATTTTGTTAGTTAAAACATAAATGGGTTAGTAAATGATTAATAACTAAAGGATGATTACATAATGATAACCCTTATGTATATGCACTATAGCAATATCTGTATCCTCTTATTATTTTAAAAATCATGTATAGCATCCTTTAGTCTAATAGGAATAAGTTGAATTGTTTGAAATAGTTCATACTCCTAATAGTTTTATAAAGTTAGTCAAGACCTAAAGTGTTGCCCTAAAACTTAGACTATGTCTAGGAAAGAATTGAAGACACTTGTTACGAACTGACAACTATGACAAATCGCTGGCAAAGTAGCGACAGCTGCAGCTAGACCGTTGTAGTAGAGTAGTCGAAGTATTTGCAGACATATTGGTCAGGTGGCATGGCAGTATTAGACTACGATACTTGACGGTTACAAAGAAAAATCATGTTTGTGAGATTCAAGACAAGTACCCCAAGTTACTCGACCCAATAAATAAATTCATCCTACAAACTAGACAATAGCCTTAAGAGACTTTGACCACTAGTAGAATTCTTGTAAGTTGGGTAGTGTAGATGAGTTAGAAATAGAATAGCGTATGGACAATAAAAGAGAAGTGTTATAATGGCAGACCATAACTTTTAGGAAGCATTGCTAGATAGCAATGTAGTGTAATAGCTACAGTGATTATCATGAATATGGGTTAGTGTCAATTTCGAGGACAAAATTTTTATAAGTTGGGAAGAATGTAAAACCCCTAATTTAAAAACGTATTAATTATTTAATTAATATTTAAATGAATTATAGTATTTATTAGCTAATTAGAAGAAATAGAATTTATGGAATTTTTATTTCTAGGCGATTGTGCAACAAAGGATTTATGGAGCAACCGTAATTTTTTCTTAATTATTTTCATGTAGGAGACCATGTGGACAGTTGATAGATTTATTGTATGCACTAAAAATAAATTTCTAAAATTATATATATATATATATATATATATATATATATATATATATATATATATATATATATATATATATATATATAGTTTATTATAAGAAGTGAAAAAAAATAGAATAAGAAAAAGAATAAAAGAATAAAAGAAAAAGAAAAAGAAAAAGAAAAAGAAAAAGAAAATAAAATAACTATTAAACCCTAAACCCATTAATTTACCTAAACCCTAACCCAATATCCTAAAACCTAACCCCTTAGCAAACTACCCAGCCCAGAGAATCACCCCTCCCCACCCGCTGTTATTTCCCAGACCCGCGATCCTTGTTCCCCGCCCCCTCTCTCTCGCGCTCTCTCTCTATATATAACCCCTTGTAAAACCCTAACCCTAGCTCCTATCTCCACCGCGTCGCCGACCCACCGCCGTCGGACCACCGTGCGCTGCCTGGACCCGCCGGCAGGCCGCACGACTCGCGCGTTACCCGCGCACGCGGCAGCAGCAGATCACAGAGACGACCCCTGTTCGCGCGTAGATTTCCGCCACCTCGCTCAACCTAATTCTACCCCGTCTTCGCCGGTATGATCCCCACCTATCCCTCTCTAAATCCCGTAGATTAGTTTCCATCGTTCAGCGCTAAACCCTAGGTAAAAATCGATGCCAAGTCGAGGAAAAATCACGTCATTTAATTTCAGAAAAATCAGTTGCGATGACCCAAGTTTAAAGACTCGTATCTCCCACCACAGAGATCCAAACGTAAAAATTTCTTTTGCTATGTGAAGACCACCTAACCTAGATTATTTTCTGTCAATTATATTATTTTATTTGTTGCTGTATGCAGAATTAAATTAGGTTAAAAATTATGAAAAAACCTATTTTTCCAACCTTCAAATTTATGAGACGGGATCGCCTTGTCGTGTACCAAGTGCACCGAAAGGTGCGCACGATATACCCAGATGTGTGGACTTTCGCAGAAACTGATTTGGACGCGTGTGCGCGTCAGAATTATCCCGTATCCGCAAAAAGTCCCCTTATCGCGACTTTTGTAAAATATCACGCCATTTAGTGTACACTCGTCAGAACGCGACAAAACTTACGCCATTGGATTCGTGATATCACGCTGGTCTTGTGACCAAAGTTTCATGCAATTCTGAGATAGTTGACCAAACCACCTATTTGTGGGCCCTACGGTTGACTTTTTGGGCGAATTTGTGTTCAGCTCACCAGAATCCATAATTGGATGTACCGTTGAGTTCGTATTGACGTTTAGAAATGGTTTGACCTATAATTTGTCCTGTTTAGAGATCTTTACCCCTGGCACGCTTTTTGGTGCAAAGTGGCCCACATGTGGACCCGTTTTGACCCAAAATTACCGTTTTGCCCGTGTGTCCAAATTGGACGAAAGGGTAATGTTTTCTAGCTATCTCGCTTATTCTGGGAATGTTGGTGATATTTATGTCAGTATCCGGAGACGTTCATTCTGAGACTGTAGATTCTGATCTTGTGTGCTTGACTCCTGGACGTTACACTTTGCAGCTCTCTTGCCAGGCAAGATATCTTGCCAAATTGCTTACAGTACTTTGCATGCTTATTATATTTTCGTATATTTATTGCATTTCTGTATATTCATTGCATGTGTAGTTTCTTTCAGTCATTACTATATATTAGATATGTTGACACACACATGATACTTAGTATCATGAGAGGACAATCAGTAGACGTATGGGCTTTAACCACTCTGGTGAACCGTAATAAGTAGCACGCACTATGGTAGTCGTGTCCGATGGTCACTACCCCCGTAATATGTCGATTGATGGTGTCACGAGGGTCGCTACCCCCGCGGTATGTCGGCTGATGATGTCCCTGACGTGTGTGTGAGTTGTGAGATTAGATAGAGTAGCCTACCCATGCCCATATGTCAAAAAGTTGTCCTCATTTGCATTCATATAGATTATCTTGTACAGCGTACTTATATATTTTCAAACATTATGCATGTTTACTGTATTCAATTGACATGCTTCTATGTATCTTGTTACGTCCCTCTGAGGACCTGGTCCCTTTTCAGGTGTAGATGTTCATGACTATTCGCAGAAGCACGGATCATGACTTACTTCTTATCTCTTTCGAGGAGGTCTTACCTTCGAAGCATCTTTGATTATCTCTAGCAATGGATCGCTTCGCTGATACCTTTATATCATCATCTCATTTATATTGGAGATTTACCCTTCTCTCTCATGTTAGTATTGATATAGTCATTGGTAGTGGATTTGTCTCCACCAAACTATTATTTTGGATTACTCAGACTCATTATTCTAGTTTAGTTATTTCTTTCCTATGACTTATTGTGTGGATGAGATTAGTATATCTGTGACTTGTGACACTATATATATATACCACATGTGAGTTTATATTCATATTACAGCGTACGTGTATATTATGGTATCCATATATTGGAGTTGCCATATACATACGGCTGGCATGCTTACGTGTTCCTAGTTCTACGTATTTTGGGACTGGGGCATGACAACATATGTTCCTCAGATCTATAAGATAAAATCAGACTTAGTTTGTGGTACGTGCTCATGCAGAAGGCGAAGGTGACTTCCTATGCTTCGGGGTAGTTGAAGTAGCGAAGAAGCTATCCTACATGTACTAGGAATTGTGGCAATTATGTTCGCGTCAAAATCATGGCGATATTATCCCTTTGGCGTGGTGGCAAAATCTTTGCGGATCACATGAACCCCAATATAGATGTTCACCCAGAGAGGAATTGAATTATAGATAGGGGTGTTGGGCCGAACTGATCTAAGAATTAAGTACGATGTTTGGGTAAGTAGCCTAGTTGGGGTAGTATCAATTGTGATGATCATTCAGAGATTGAAGACAAATTGAGAAGGTGCGCATGAGATATGGTACGATTGAAGTTAAAGCAGAGCTTGGTTGGTTGAAGTTCGAACGATGTAGGTGAGAGTTGATCAGAAATAGTTGAATGGTAGGGCCTTAGTAGAGTACTCGTTGTGCTTGGAGGCGCAAGGACTTAACGTAAGCGTGTGTTGGATTATTGCCTATAAACCCCCTGATTTTTTTCAAAATTTTTAAATTTGGATTTTTCACAATTTTTCGGAATTTTCTGAGAATTTTCTGTAATTAAAATCATGGTTTTTATTATTAAATGATTTTTAATTGATAATAAACAATATTAAAATATTATGAAAATAATATTTTGGGTGTAAAATGAAAAACTGGACTTAGAAAATTTTTTCTGGAATTTATTGGGCCCCGGACCTATTTTTAAACACCTAAAAATAATTATTTATTTATTTAATGATTTAATTATTTAGTTATTTAATGATTTAATTATTTAGTTATTTATTTTTAAACCCTAATCCCCAGCCCGGCCCAACCCTGGCCCACAGGCCGGCCCAGCCCATTCGCCCTACGGGTCGGGTCTGCCCGCACCCGATCCGCCGTCGCCCGACCCGCCTTCCCCAGCCCACTCCGCCCTCGTCACCGCTTCGCCCGAGTCTTCCGCCGCGCGTCCCGGCCGTCCCGTCCGCCTCGGCCGGCCACGTCGCCACGACTCCGCCACCCTCGGCCTCCCCTCGAATCCCCTCCGGCTTCGCCTTCCGCCACCGGCCCTCACCCGACGCCGCTGCCTTCACCCGACCGCCCTCCAGCACCGACGGCGACCCCCTCTGCCTCCTCCTCCTTCCTCTCCTCCACCTCCCTCCTCGCCGGCAGCTGCAGCAGCAGCAGCAACAACAGTCAGCAGCGCCGCCTCCGCCGCCCCAGCGCTCCGCCCAGCCACCTCCGCGACCCGCACGGCCGCCCAGCTCCGGCCGCCGTCCAGAACCCTAACCCTAGGACACGTGTCGGACACGGAAAATTTGGGTTTTTCGGACCCTGTTCAGGTACGCGTATCTTTCTGCTCGTAACCCCGTTTTTGATTCCGTCAGTTGCGTTGCGTAGCCTGCATGACCCTCTCGGTGCTCGTGCGACCCGCTCGGGGCATCGCGTCCTGTGGCGATCGCGAACCGCGATCCAAAAACAGAAAAAACAACGTCCCGATTCACCCCGAAACTCGGTACGCCCCGCCAAACGGGACGACTTGGTCGCGCGCGGTCTTCACAGATATGTGCGCGTCGTTGATACGGACGTGTGGGATTTCGTAGAAGTCGATTTGGGTGTGCGTGCACACCGGGATCAACGCGTATCCGCGAACACCGTCCCGTATCTGCCTTTTCTGAATTGTGCCCTAACTTTGTGTACACACGTCGGATTAAAACGAAACTTGCGCCATCGGACTCGTAGCAATACGCTGGTCCTGTGACCCAAGTTTGGTTCGATTCTGAGAACGTTGACGAAATCGCGTGTCGAGGGCCCCACAGGCCCAGCTCGACGGGCGATTTTGTGATCGGCTCATCGGAATCCAATTCTGGAAGTTCCGTTGGGTTCGTATCATCGTTCCTGACCTGTTAACACTAAGTTTGGTGAATTTGGAGACCTTTGACCCTGACACGTTTTTCGGTGCAAAGCGGGCCCAAATGTGGTCCCCGTTTTGACCCGAAATTGCCATTTTTGCCCTTGTCTCCAAATTGGACTCAAGGACAGGCGTTTCTAGATGATTGATATTTTTTGGATCTGATGGTGATATTTATTTCAGCAACCGGAGTACCGCCTGCAATTCCAGCTGAAGTCAGAGCCACAATTGAAGTCGGAACCACATGCAAGTGTACCTTGCC
This sequence comes from Iris macrosiphon, assembly GCA_036927795.1. NCBI lineage: Eukaryota > Viridiplantae > Streptophyta > Magnoliopsida > Asparagales > Iridaceae > Iris > Iris macrosiphon. The sequence continues at coordinate 150,719,857 of JAYESA010000014.1, forward strand.
AAACCCTGCAGCTTGCTACTTATTTTTCTTGACTTATTTATGCATCAGTGGGCAAGTAGAGCTTGTCAACTCGCAGTAATTCTTGTCATAGTATTTTACTTGATTTTTTGTAGATTCATGGGTAAACTTGTTTTAACTGCTTAACCTAAGAAACGTGTGACGTACTTAGTGTCCGATCATTGTCGGGTGCCAACCCCTTACGCGGTGTTGGATACGTCATTTAGAGATGGACATTCGATACCCTTACTCTTGGTACTTGTCCTATCAAGTACATCAGAACCCATGACACTTGACACTATTCATGAGACAGAATCCTCTTGAGATATTCACGGTGATTCTGTATAGGATACATGTTTATGACTTGGATAGTTTATTCCTAGACATTATATGACTGCTGCATTAGTTATGATCTTGCGTGTCATGGACATGAGACGTATGATTACATTGGGTGGGTAGAGACACACAGGCTACAGGCTGTTTCATATATATATATCTACTACTATTGTGAGGTCGTAGACTCTCCAACAGAGCTAGACCCTTTACGTATTATTACTGCTACCGGCTCCCCAACACAGAGCTTGTAGCAGTTTCAGCCTGAGTTCTAGTGATGCTCTCAACTTGCATTTATCACTTAGCTGGTTACATAGTTTACCCTGCTGTTTCGTTTAATTTTTGCACTGCTTATATTTTGGCTTGTATTATCTGTACCTTGTTATGTCCCCTGAGGACCTGGAATGGACTATGTCCCCAGGTATAGCCGAAGAGATCCATCCAGAGATACACCGTACAGGAGCACTTCCAGGAGCTGTACCAGGACCTGAGGAAAAGCTCGCACCAGAGGACTTCTCCTGAGTAGTGGCTGTATATAGTCAGTTATTTCTGTTTCTATTTTCAGTTCCTTTATTTCCTGTCTATTTGATTTGATGTATCAGACTTGATCTCGGATTGTTCACCGAGACACTTTTATTGAGATTTGATAGTTATTTCTATTTGCATTACTCTGGCATTTAATCTGTGATTATCTGTTGTGGATGAGATTAGATTAGTCTGTGACCTGTATCATTGGTTCTATTTATCGCTAGACTACAGCTTAAGCATGCCCTGATGGATCCATTAAATTGGGTTGTCTATCAGTGCGTGCTGCTGGCCATTGCCACGTGTCCAGTCCCTCGATATTTTGGGACTGGGGCGTGACATTGCCAGGGAATGGATCGAGTAGGAACACGAATTGAATTGGGTCAAGTACAAAGATCTTCAGTGGAGAATCATGTATCCCGAGTTAGCACATGTGCAAATAAGTTATGGAGATGAATGGTAGGATAGATTCAGTCGAGAGTGAAGGAAATGGTGTTTCAGATATGAAGATACCCTTATAACTTGTCCAGATTCTCTATCGCTGAGCTCGACTGAAATGCATATATTTCAGGGACACCTTAAATATGTGTAAGATCCAAACTAAACGATATGTCGACTTCGAATTGAGCTGCAAGGAGGATGTTGGAGATATGGATTTTGTGTGAGCGTTGAGCGCAAAACGAAAAGGATGAGTTTGGGCCAGTGAAGTATCAACTACATGAAGCAGTGCTTGTAATATGGACGAGAGAATTGCAAGAAGGAATGGGGACTGGTTTGGTTCGAGATGAACCTTATTTTAAGTGGTATATTATGTAATATCCGCACCCGCACGATGCATTACGTCGAGGTTTTGAATCAGAGAAGTAACGAATATATTAGTTTTCATGTGCAGGTAATGTGTGGAGTTCAGTATGATCAGAGTATCGTCTCACAACGGGCTGAGACACTGAGGCACTGTGGATGGATTAGTAAGTATGTGCAGAGCAGTGCAGAGATAGTAGGATTCGAGCGATGATGCCGCATTCCTTAGTCCTGTCGGGTCAGATGATTGGAAAGCACAACCTGCTCGTATAATGCCCCGCTCCGCACGGTGCATTATGTTGAGTTGGATTAAAACGAGATATTTGGGTTGGTTGCATAACATAAGTCAAAATGGGAATGAGACATCAAGTTGTTTGAATTACGATAAGACGGATCCAGGAACAAGTATTGATTCAAAATTTAGTATCATTTACAGGCTTTACGTAGAATTTTCTGAGTTCGACTTATCGCCTTGATGGGGAAAAATACACGTAGTCAAGTATTGTGCAAAGAAATTAGTGGACTAATTCAGTGCGAAGCAGAAATAGTAGGACTTAAGCGATGGTACAGTCTTCCATGAATCCGCTCAGGTTGGATAATTGAGAAGCACGACCTGCTCGCACGGTTATTCTAGTTCAGTAAATCATGCTTCGCATCAGACCACAAATATTTGGGAATAAGCTGTATCGACTCAGGTGGAGCGATAGGCTGTGTCGACTCAGCAGATCGGTTAAGCAGATAAGTAAAGGTGAGCGGGCTCTACCCCTTCTCCTCTGCTCCTTCATGCTTATTAAAATATACCATTTGTGCCAGCGATAAGATCGACTCAACGAGCGAGGCTCAAAGAAACATAAGTCAGAATTACATTAAATACTAAGATAGGACATTGAAACAAAGTATATCGAGGGGTGCATCAAGCGCACGAGTATCGAACGAGAGATGAAAACGTGCGTCCGTGCACGAGAATATCATAAGAAAGCACCGTCAAGCGACGCGTGCAGTTGAGATTCAAAATCATACAACTGTGGCGAATAAAGAATGGTGCCACGAAACCATCGATCAGGGATAGGGCACCATGGAACACTTTATCGAGAAGCGACACGGTGACTCAGTAATACGTAGCCTTTGGGTCTAAGTGTAATACGAGAAGTAAAATACGATATCAAACAGAGGGCATGAGCCACAGAATGATGGTGACTATGGGTCGCCAAGGAACAAATGATTTGAAGGATGGAAAAGAAAGAGAAGTTGGAAATATAGTGGGACCGGTAGACTTGTTCCTCGATCGTACTTACAAATATAATACTGGGGTAATACTTATAGTAAAAAATATGGCATAAGTTCATAAACGATTGATACTACTTAATTCTGTTCCGTGTTACACATTTGCATCATAGATAACTATTCATGTATTGCATGGTCATGGATAACTTGTGCACAAGGAAAACCGTTTTCCAGGATCGGATTACCCGGTCGCACCGGGACCGAGTCAACCTAGGGGAAAAATTAATATGTCATGCTATGAGGTACGGGGCATTACGGGACCTCCAGAGGGCTTGCAACTCGACTGGAAGATTATCACCGTAATGCCATGAATAAGTCCTTCATGGTGGCAACAATATCACCAATGACCTTCATATAGATAAAGAGCATGCACTCTGCCATATGCAAGGGTGGGCGTGCTAATGAGCGTCTACCTTTGCCTCGGACAAGTGCAGTATAAATCGGCTATGGTAAGAGCCAAGGATAAAGCGAGGTGATTCAATGTATTTCAAGCATTATGGATGCGATAAGAATATAACATGTTTAGCGACTGAGATGATGATATTCATATATAACATGCTTAGTTACCAAACGAGATTAGAGAATAACATGCTTGTCCGCTTAAGGGATTCAAATGTTAATATACTTTCATCACTGAAATATTTACATGCGAAACCTGCTTTACTACTTTCGATGCATGCCTCAATGAACTGAAACTCATCTAAGTTCAAATAGAAAGATCACTATAAATTTGCTATGTTTGCCATGATAACTTAGTGTCGGTTTAGGCAAATGGTTTATCCCGCTCACTAGTACAAGTTGCGTACTGACCCACGTTTGTGGGCACCCTCTTTCAGATTCTCAAGTGCAAGGCCTTAGATTAGATATACGAAGATATGATGTATGGAACGGTAGAAATCCTTTATAAGCAAGAGAGATCAACGAGTGTTGTAGTCAACTTGGCATATTTAATAGGGCTATTCACGTCTTTGTAACCGCTGCCATTATCAATAAAAGGGCTTTGCTTCACATACTCTGATTGTTTCATATGACTCTACAAGTCATCCGCTGCGACTCAATATTTTTACGAAAATCATATATTTTATCTTCTTGCCTTGTGTATTGCAAAAGCTAGGCACGCACGGCATCACGCCCAGCATTCACTATCACTAAGCTGGATGAAATGCATATATTTTGGGAATGCCTAAAAATATGTGTACGAATCCAAACTAAAGAATATGTTGAAATCAAATGTAGCTGTAGGAAAGCAATATGGAGTTAACAAATTTTGTACGTAGCGTTGCACACAAAACAAAATTAGTGAATTTGAGGCAGTATTTGGAACAAAGATACGGTAGTATCGAAAAGGAACAAGTATAGGCTTTGGTTCAAGGACGAACCTTGTTTTGAGTGATATATTATGTAATATTTTGCTCTGTGAGGTGAATTACGCTGAGTCAGATTGAAACAAGATATTTATGTTAGTCGCATAACATAATTCGGAATGGGAACGAGGCATCGAGTTGCTTGAATTACGATAAGACAGATTTAGGAACAAGTATTGATTCGGGTTTTAGTTTTATTTACAGGCTTTACGTGAAAATTTTGAGGTTCGACTTATCACCTCGATGGGGACAAATACACGGAGTCAAGTATCGTACAACAAAATCAGTGGACTAGTTCAGACCGAAGCAAAAATAGTGGAAATCAAGCGATGTTGCAGTCTTCCTTGAATCCGCTCGGGTCAGCTTATTGAGAAGTACGACTTACTCGCATGGTTAAACCAGTTAAGTAAATCGTACTTCGCATCAGACCAAGAATATTTGGGGATAAGTTTTTCGTCATTTTCAAAAGAAATAACTTGATGATAAACTTGAAATAATTAAAACTATTTGAAGAGAATTAATCCTGGATATGTTGTCTGCCAGTCTGTTCAAATATAATTTTAAAATAATAAATAGCTTGGAAGAAAATAGGCTACAAACATGAGGGTTTGGAGTGATTAAATATTATTTTAAAAATAAGTTTTTCTTCGACTTTGAGTCAATTTTTTTACCGTGATACAAAATAATAAAAATATTATAATTGAAGGGATATAAAGAGGGTTAGGATGTTAACATACTGGAGAAGACGGTTCAAAAAAAGATCTAAAGGTGTGGAAGAAATCTCGAAGTGAAGAGGCTCGGGTGCGTTGTTGTGCACGGGACAATGCCTATGCACGCGGTCGGCTGAGTTGGAGCTGCTTTGGCGACGTCGACGCCGGTCATCGGTCTTCAGGGAGGTGACCAAAGGCAGCTAGGGCTGGGATTGCGTGGGTTGAAGAAATTTTTAAGATGTATCGACGGTGGTACCTATCGATTCAGATTTAAATTTTAAGGTAATTGAAATCCAATTTAGGAAGTTGGAATATGGTGATGAATGTGGATTAATAGGAAGATTTTGAATGAGATTGAATGGATTAAAAAATGGAAAGATTTAAAAAAAATTTGAAAAATTTGAATGTAGCAAAGGGGGGGGGGGGTTGTCGCGCTTCTGTCCGCGGGTTGGGGGTTTCCGCGGGTTGGGGTCTCAGTTTTGGTAAGTTTAATTTTTTTAAACAACTAATAAAACTTATATATATATACATATATATATATATATATATATATATATATATATATATATATATATATATATATATATATATATATATATATATATATAATATAATCTATTAATTTAAAAGAGAAGATTTTTTTAATTAACTAATTAAGAAATAATAACTAATAATATAAAATAATATAAATTTGAGGGGGTTCACAACCGAATTTGTCTCCGGAGAGAGGTTGACATGTATTATGTATTAAAAACTTTACTAGTGGACTGTGGTGATTGTGGGTGCGTGCGTCTGGATTGATTCTCGATTAGTGCTGCGGTGTGATGATTGATCTTTATATTACTTGTTGATTGACAAGGTCTAGACAACTGAATACCGTCGACATTGAGGTATAGGCTGGACTTGACCACGTACTCGTATCCCGATCATGCAGGAGTGTCACGCCCCAATCCTAAAATATCGAGGAACTAGACACGTGTCAATGACCAGCAGCACACACTGATGGACAAACCCAATTTAATGGATCCATCAGGGCGTACTTAAGCTGTAAAATAAGGTCTACTAAAATATGCCACAACTAATCTCATCCACAGAAGATAAATATGATCAACAACAATAAGAAATGTAAATCAATAACCAGTCTCAACAAAGTACTTCGGGGAACAACCCGTATCACGCCCCAGTCCCAAAAATATATGGAACTAGGCCACGTGGCATTGGCCAGCTGACACGTCACTAAGGGTTTACCCAATTTAATGGACCCAAAGTAACGTGCTACGCTGTCCTAAAATACTACAAGTCTAATACAGGTAAATCTAATCTCATCCACAGAAATATCATAGAATTTGGAGATAAGTGCTGAATGTATAAATGCTAAGTCTGAAATGTCATAATATAAATCAGATAATATCTTGTGGGAACAAACCCACTACAAAAGATAAGCAAAAGTGAAATAAGATAACTAGAGTATCGTCCTCGAAATATGAAGGTCCAACTCCAGGTGTACTCAGGCAGATTCTGATGGCATCTCCTCTAACCGTCTCTCAGGGGCATCTCCAGTCTCCTGTCCAGGTCCATGTACTGTGGGGTAGAGTGTCTCATCTAAACCTGGCAGGGAACCAGGTCCTCAGTAGGACATAACAAGATACAGAAAAGCATGCCATGTATATAAATACTGAATAAATAAACAGGGTGTGCTAGCCATCTAAGTGAATACAATTTGAGACAACCTAGTACGTATGGGAATGTGTGGCTAGACATATGCTGACGTAATTCACCAATCCGTAGTGACTGGCTAATATATGCCACATATGCCCCCGTTCAAGGGCACTATGCAATACACCATCTCCGAGGAGCATGGTCACCGGAATATATATATATATAACAGCCATATCACTCCGTCGAGTGCGGTATCGGGGTAAAGAGGTGGGTGTCCCATACATTTTTTAGTCGTTCTCCCCGCCCAATATAATTAATGCCAAGTCGTAGTTTTCCTTATTTTATTCTAAGCCGTGATGCACGTCGTACGTACTGGTAGCTAATCAACTACGTAAACTTGCATCCCAAAATAAAGTGCAACCTTGTTGCGTGTTCCTGTGTCAGGGTCTAAGAGGATATTAGGATACCCTCACAGTTGATGGTAAGTCTGTAAAGACTAGGTTTAATTACACTACGTGTCAACGTACTTATTGACGGTACCCGAGGCAGTCTCAGATACTTACTGTTATATGAAATTTACTAACAATAACATTCAACAGTTTAATAATTAAATAGTATAAACTTGGCAAGGTATACTTGCCTACTTCCTGAGTGTGTTGAAAACCTGTACTTGCAATCAAGTCTGGGGGATCCTGTGACATGGGTCACTGACTGTGTTGCAGATGTACTCTGTTCAGGACATACAGGGTTCGTAAATAATATTTAAATAAAGTCTACATTAAATACCATAGTATATAAAATATAGATATATGTAAATCCCTATATAATATATATATAATACATACTATATATAGCATTTATACTTAAGTAAATAAATATATAATAATATATATGTATTTAATACATATATAATATTTAGAGCAAATAATATATAATAATATTATATATTCATATATTTACATAAGTATACAAAATACATACATAGAGTTAAACAAATATAAGTACATATATATTTATATACATATATATACAAATGCAAGAATTTAACAAAATACATATGCTGTATATATTTTATATATTACATAATTTTTATATATGTAATAATATATATATACATATTTGTAAGAAAACATAAAGCAAGATATACATATATAAATATACTCATATACATATATCTTAATATAGCTTATATACAACATATATATATATATATATATATATATATATATATATATATATATATATATATATATATATATATATATATATATATATATATACATATATATAAGTATATATATATATAAATGCAAGGAGAAAAATAATGAAATACATATGTTATATATAAATATATATATTATATACTACATAATTATATATGTAATAATATATATAAAAGTATAAAGCAGAATATATATAAATATACTTATATACATATATAGTTTATATATATATATAATACAATATATATACATATATAAATATATATTTAATATACATAAAATCTGAATATACAATAATATATTTACATGTATATATATAAATATATGAAAATATATGTATACATATATAAACAAATAAAATACATATTTATATACATATGAAATAATAGTATTATATATATATATATACATATAATAAAATAAAATGAAATAAAAATGCATATATACATATATTAATAATATTGTATTTATACTTATAATATATAATAGTAAATATATGTATATATATATATATATACATATATTTAGTATATATAAATATACTGTAATTATTTACTGTAATAATAATAATAATAATAATAATAATATATAGTAATAGAGTATATATAATTATATATACATAAATAAATATATATATATATATATATATATATATATATATATATATATATATATATATATATATATATATATATATATATATATATATATATATATATATATATATATATATATATATATATATATATATATATATATATATATATATATATAATGAAATAAAAATAATGCATATAAATAAAAAAAATCCATAATACATATACATATAATATATATATACTGTATATATATTTACAGTAAATATAATAATTATTATACAATACATATTATATATATAAATATATACATAATATATTATATATAAATATATATATATAAATATATATATATAAATATACATAGATATATATATATATATATATATATATATATATATATATATATATATATATATATATATATATATATATATACACATAAATATATATATACATATTAAATATATAATAATAATATATGTATACTGTATAATTATACTGTACATATACATTAATAATAATTATAATATATATAAACATATATATATATATATATATATATATATAAATATACATATATATACATAAATACATACATATACATATATAGGAGTATATACGTACAGAGAGGAGGTGAGTCACCTGCCACGTGGAGGGGGGGCCCAGGCCTCGTCGACGGCGGGAGGACGGCGGTGGAGCGGCCGGTGGCCGGTCGGAAAGGCAACTGCAGCAGCAGCTGCAGTCAGCAACAGCAGTGGCAGTGGCAGCTGCAGCAGCTCCGGCGGCCGCTGGGCTGACGGTGGCGGTGGCTCAGGGTGACAGGGCGGCCGCGTAGGTGATGGTGGTGGTGGCCTGTGGTGGCGGTGGCGGTGGTTAGGGAGGTCGGGGTGGGTCGGCTCAGGTTGGTGGTCGGGAAGTGGGGGGGCGCTGTGGCGGAGCTGGTGGTCGGGACGGTGGTCGTGGGACGACGGGGACGGGTGGGTTCGTCGGAGGAGGTTACGACGGAGAGGATGGGGGCGGTGGCGGAGGTCTACGGCGGCCGTAGTGGCGGTGAGGGCCGGTTGGGGGTGGTGGAGCTGCTGTGGAGTTGGTGGCGGGTTGGTTCTGCCGGGGCTCTGGGCGGCGCCGGCGGCGGCCAGGGAGGGTGGCGGTTGGCCGGAGGGGAGCTGGGGGAGTGGCGAGGGGGTTGGCGGTGGTCCGGTGGGCGGGGGTGGCCGGAGGTGGATGTGGGGATTTCGGGAATGGGGAGGGGGCTGTATATATAGATATAGGGTTCAATGGCATCCTATGTAAATAGGGAGAACTTCAAGGGTTTTTAGGTAATTTTAATATAAAATATCTTTTGATATTTTCCCTGATATTTTGGGGTGGGCCCCATGCCACGTGTACGGTCCACGTTCATCGGCCAATAGAAAAGTGCCACCTCGCACTATAATTTACAGAAAAACCCCTATAATTCTATAAATTGCAGAAAAGTCCTAAAATTGGTATTTTGCGTAATTACGTAATTTGTCTGATAAAATACCATGTTCCCAGAAAATACTAAAATGCTCCGAATTGAGAGGGAAAAGCTGTGGGAGGGTCCTGAGGGGGTGGGGGTGAGTCTGGGCAGGGACAGAGCCTGGTTTCTGGGTGATATGGGTCATCGTATTTATTATTTAATAAATACTGCGCACGGTGTTCACTAATTATTTAGGGCCAGGTAGGGTCATAATTTTACTACGGTGTCAATACACTAATTGTAGTATAATTAGAGTAGAATATTTATGTATTTTTGTTTGGGCAAAACTGGTGCAGGTTGGGCCTCAATCTCTAGGGGTACAGAGATGGGTAAAGAGCAAGACATAAAATAGGAATTAAATACAGAATTTTGTAACGATATTTGTGCATCTCAAACGAGGCTTAAAATAAAGCATCTGGGAGTTGCACCAAATTTAAAAAAATAGTCTAACATGTCTAGGGCAGGTATGTAAACTTTGTTTGGGGATAGCAGTCAGTGTAATGCTCTAATTAATTAGGTGATGTACTGGTGCACAAACAATAGGATATGTAAACAAAATAAATTTTAAAAAGTTACAATAATTCTAATTAGATAAAAATAATTTTAAAATACTGAAATCTGGTCGAGGGAGTTTACAACCCGATATAAATCTGATACAATGGTTCAACAGACCAAAATATAAATGTCTGAAAAAGTAGATAATGAGTATGAAACACAGATGCTCAGGAAATGTCTTCAGCCAATACATCATCCTCGGGAATCGGTACAGCTCCTGTATCAACTCCTGCTCCTGCTGTTGTCCCGTATACCTCGGGATAGATCTCGTCTGCAAATCCTGGGGACATAATCCGGATTCAAGTCCTCAGGGGACATAGCAAGGTACAAAATAACTCATGCCAAAATAAATACAGTGCAGCAATAAATGAAACAATAGGGTAAGTATATATAACCAGCTAATATGCAAGTGAGAGTTTTAGTCATACTCGGGCTGAGACTACTACATGATCTGTGTCGGGGAAACCCATAGCAGTATTCTCTCGAAGGGCCAGTACGGTACCAAAACTCGGTGAGTCTAAGGCACTTCAATTAAAGTATTATATATATATATAATCAGCCTTTTGTATGGTAAATCTTTCCCCACCCAATGTAATCTCACGTCTCATGTCCATGACACGCAGGATCAAAACTAATGCAGCAAGTCATATAATGTATATGAATATAATGTGTCACGCCCCAGTCCCAAAAATACGTAGGACTAGGTCACGTAACCATGCCAGCTGGCCGTATATATGGAAACTCCAATATATGGAAACCATATATACGTGCGTACGCTGTATAATAAACAATAGTTCACCAGTGGTATAATTAATCACCAGTCACAGGGTAATATCTAAATCTCATCCACAGAAATCACATAAACATATGAATAACCAATAACCATGAAACTAGATCTCAATACAGATATCTAAGAATGAGTCAGATGAAATCAAATCTACTGTCGAAATAAAATATAAAAGGAACCAGAATACACACCATATTAGAACAACATCTGACAATCACGAGGCTCGAAGAGAAGACCTCCTCGGAAAATAAGTAGCCTGTCCGGATCTGTGCTCCTGCGAGTACTCAAGAACATATACACCTGGCAAGGAACCAGGTCCTCAGAGGGACATAGCAAGATACAGAAAAATGATATGCCATAATGTAAATACTGAATAAATAAATGGGGTGTGCTAACCATCTAAGTGAATGCAATTTAAAGACCTTGCAGTACGCATGGGAATGTGTGGGCTAGACATATGCTGGCTTAATTCACCAATCGTCATGACTGGCTAGTATATGTATCATATGCCCCCGATCACACGGGTAACTCTGCAATTGTCCATCCCTGCAGAGCATGGAATGAAGGATAATATCCCATCCTCCTCGGAGCACGGTAATGGGAATAAGAAAACCAATACCCCATCTCCGAGCAGCATGGTAACTCTCTATATATACCGTAATCCCCATCTCCGAAGAGCATGGTAACTTGAGTATATATCAGGGGGGGGTGTCCCATACGCCTACTAGATGTCTTTCCCGCCCAATATAGATGTACAAGTCGTGAAAACGACGTGCACACCTCCTACTATGATGCAAGTCTCTATGAAATAAACAACTGAGCTACATACCGCTACACGTGTTGCTCATACTGATGGCCAGTCGCGCATGAGGTACGCGTTCCTACATGTACTCACTCTGTGACGTGTAATGATACGTGTCAAGGCCTGGAAAGTTATATCAATAACTTCACAACTTTAGGTGGGTCTACTAGACACTAGGTCAGATACAAGTCCTAACGTCAACGCCATCGTTGACTGCACCCGAGTCTGCTCGGACGCGCACATTTATATAAAAATAAATAAACATGTAACTAGCAAGAACCGAATATAAACAGTACAACAAGGCAAGGTATACTTGCCTGGCAGGAGAGCTGCAAATATAATGTCCAAATGTCAAATACCAAGTGTCAGAAACTATGGCCTCAGAAGGAAAGTCTCCGGATGCTGAAATAAACATCACTAACAGTCTCAAAAAATATCAAATAGCTAGAAACGCCTGTCTTTAAGTCCAATTTGGACACAGGGGCAAAAATAACAGTTTCTGGTCAAAGTGGGGTCCACATGTGGGCCCACTTTGCTCCGAAAAACGTGTCAGGGTCAAAGGTCTCCAAATTTGCCAAACTTAGTGTCAACAAGTCAGGAACGATGATACGAACCCAACGGAACTTCCAGAATTGGATTCCGATGAGCCGGTCACAAAATCGCCCGTCAAGTGGAGCCTGTGGGACCCACGATACGGGATTTTGTCAACGTTCTCAGAATCGAACCAAACTTGGCTCACAGGACCAGCGTATTGCTACGAGTCCGATGGCGTAAGTTTTGTTTCGATCCGACGTGTGTACACAAAGTTGCAGCGTGTTCCAGAACTGACGGATACGGGACGGTGTCGGCGGATACGCGTTGATTCCGGTGTGCACGCACATCCAAATCAACTTCTCCGAACTCCTACACGTTCGTATCAACGTCGCGCACATTTCGCTAGAGAGCGCGTGCGACCAAGTCGTCCCGTTTGGCGGGACGTACCCAGTTCCGGGGTGAATCGGGTCGTTGTTTTTCCTGTTTTTGGATCGCGTGCCGCGATCGCCACAGGACGTGATGCTCCGAGCGGGTTGTACGGGCACCGAGGTGGTTACATAGTCTACACGACGCAACTGACAGAATTAGAAACAGAGCTACGAGGTGAGAGAAAAATATACCTGAACAGGGCTCCGGGAAATCGAATCCCACGTGTCCGAGGGTCTCCTTCGTGTCCTGGACTGCTGCTGTGTCCATGTCAACCGTTGCTCGCCCTAGGGTTTCAGCTGTGGCGGACACGGCGGAGGAGGTTGGAGGAGGATGAACGGAGGCGGCTGGGTCGTGTGGCGGAGAGCGGCTGACCGGTCGGGGAGTGGCGGGGAGGTGCTGGGGAAAGAGAGGAGTAGGTGATGGTGGCGTTGGTGCTGGTGGTGGAGGATGGTGGTGGCGGCGGACTGTGTTGGGGGTGGCGGTGGTGGTGGAGAAGAAGTGGAGGAGGAGGAAGGCGGACGGAGGTCGGGGGTCGGCTCCGGCCGGGGAGGATGAGGAGAGGAAGAGGGTGAGAGGAGAGAGGGAGCGGCGGGAAGGAGGAAAGGAGGAGAGGAAGAAGATGGCCAGCGGGGGGTCGGCTCCGCCGCGGGCGGGGGCTCCGGCGAGGCTCGCCGCCGGCGGCCGGGGGGGTGGGGGGGCAACAGCTCGGTTGTGGTCGGGTAGATTTTTTTTAGGATTTCTGATTTTATTTTCTTTTTCTTTTATTATATAGAAAATTATAATGATATTTTAAGTAAAAATATCTAGAGATATTTTTGGGATATTTTGGGATATTTTCGGGATCTTTTCGGGTGAGTCCCGCGTCCAAATGGACGTTGCAGGTTCACCGGCCAATAAGGGGGTGACACCCTGCACTGCAATTTGCAGAAAAGTCTTTTCATAAATTGCGTAAAAGTCCTATAATTTAGAAAATTGCGCAATTATAAAATTGTCTGAGAAAACACCCGATTCCGAAAAATACTAAAATTCACAGAATTGAAGGAAAAAGCTGTGTGAGGGTCCCGAGGGGAATGGGGGTGAGTCTGGGCAGGGGTTGGACCTGGTTTCTGGGTGATACGGGCCACCGTATTTATTAATTAATAAATACTGCGCACGGTGTTCTCTAATTATTTAGAGGCAGGTAGGGTCATAATTTTTCTACGGTGTCAATACACTAAATGTATTATACTCAGTGTAGAAAATTAACGTATTTTTGTTTGGGCAAAACAGGTGCATGTTGGGCCTCAAATCCCTAGGGGTACAAAGATGGGTAAAGAGCAGAAAATTAAATAGGTAATAAATACGGACGATTGTAACGATATTTGTGCGTCTCATTCGAGGCTCAAAATAAAGCATCTGGGAGTTGCACAAAATTCAGAAAAATAGTCTGACATGTCTAGGACAGGTATGTGAACTTTATTCGGGGATAACAGTCAAAGTCTCCAAATAATTCGGTGATGGACAGGTGCGCAGGTCAACAGGATATGTAGGCAAAATAAATTAAAAATATTGCCATAAATCCTAAATTGTTAAAATAATCCTAAAAATACTGAAATCGGGTCGAGGGGGTTTACATAATGTCTATATCATAAAACCTGTATCCTATACAAAATTACCATGAATATCTCAGGAAGATTCTATCTCATGAATAGTATCAAGTGTCCGGGGTCTATGTACTTGATAAGACAAGTACAAGAATGTAAATGGTCACGAAATCCATCTCTAGGTGACGTTACACAACTCCGCGTACGGTGTTGGCATCCGACTATTAATCGGACGCTAAGTAAGTCACACGGTCCTATGTCAAGCATGTACAAGATATAAATAAATCAAAAAAATATGTAACAAGAACTGCAATGTTGGCAAGGTACACTTGCCTGGGGTTCTGGCTCTAACGGTAGCTCTGGTCTCAGTATGATTTGCAGGTACTCCTCCGGTTGCTGAAATAAACATCACCATCAGATTCAAAAAATATCAAATAGCTAGAAACGCCTGTCCTTAAGTCCAATTTGGACACATGGGCAAAAATGACAGTTTCTGGTCAAAGCGGGGTCCACATGTGGCCCGCTTCGCACCGAAAAATGTGTCAGAACCAATGGTCTCCAAATTCTTCCAACTTAGTGTCAACAAGTTCAGAACGATAATACGAACCCAACGGAACTTCCAGAATTGGATTCCGATGAGCCGATCACAAAATCGCCCGTCAAGTGGAGCCGTGGGGCCCACGATACGCGATTTTGTCAACGTTCTCAGAATCGAACCAAACTTGGGTCACGGGACCAGCGTATTTCTATGAGTCCGATGGTGCAAGTTTCGTTTCGATCCGACGTGTGCACACAAAGTTATGACATGTTCTAGAACAGGCGGATACGGGGCGTTGTCGGCGGATACGTGTTGATTTCGGTGTGCACGCACATCCAAATCAACTTCTGCGAAATCTCGCACGTCCGTATCAACGGCGCGCACCTTTTGGTGAAGACCGCGCGCGACCAAGTCGTCCCGTTTGGCGGGGCGCACTCAGTTCCGGGGAAAAATGGGGTATTATTTTTCCTGTTTTTGGATCGCTGTTCGCGATCGCCACAGGACGCGACGCACTGAGCGGATTGCACGGGCATCGAGGGGGTCACACAGCCTACGCGTCACAACTGACGGAACAGGAAATGGAGCAACGAGGAGAGAGAATGGGTTACCTGAACGGGGCTCCGTAGAACGAGGATTCTCGTGTCCGGGTTCTGAGTTCTGCCGTGTCCGGGTCAGCCGTGTCCTGGTTCTGCAGGGCTGCTGTGTCGGAGTCAGGGTTCAACCGTGTCCGGGGCTAGGACAGCCGGTCGTCGAGGCTGTACGGGGCTGGGAGGTCGATGGGTTCGTCGACGGCTATGGCGGAGGAGGAAGACGAGGTCGAGGATGGAAGTCGAGCGGGGTCGAGGGCTGGGGTGGTGGTGCTGGACTGGGCTAGTGCAGGGCTTAGGAAGGTGATGGTGAGGGGATGGTCGGGAGAGATGGTGGCGAGGTTGTTTTGGTCGGGGCACTGCGAGTCGGGGACAGGTGGAGGACGTCGGGAGGAGGAAGACGAGGGTGGACGGGGTGGTGTCGGGGGAGTTCGTCGATGGAGGAGGAAGATGAGAGAGGTGGCGTTAGGGTTCAAGGTGGTCGAGGAGTTCGTCGGAGCGGCGCTGCGAGTGTCCGGGCGGAGATGGCTAGGGTTGCGGCCGACGGAGCATGGGTTTCGAGGAAGCTTTATAGCGCCGGAACAGTAATTCCGGGTAGGTTTAGGATTAGGGTTTCGGTTAGGGTTAACGGGTCCGGGTCGGGTTCGATTCGGATCCGACCCGACCCGTTAAGGGCTGGGTTTGGTCCGGTTCGGTTTGACAGCGGTTCGGTTTGGTTTATTTTCAAATAAACCGGGTTCAGTCAGGGTTTAATTTGGTTTAAATATTAATTAGTTTTTAGGGCTTTAAAAATATTTTTGGGGTCCAATAAATTCCCGAAAAATTATCCTATATCTAGTTTTTCATTTTACACACAAAAATATTATTTTTATAATATTTTAATATTAATTAACATTATTTAAAATCATTTAATCATAAAATACCTTAGTTTTAATTCCAGAAAAATTAAAATTGTGTAAAATTATTTTTAAAAAAATAAAAAAATCAGAGGGTTTACAATCTACCCAACTTATAAAAATTTTGTCCTCGAAATTAAACTAGGGTAGGGTCTCTCTATCAAATCTCACTTGATTACAGTCTAAAGAATCCTCTCAAGTGAACATTGCGGTCTCTACCCAACTTAGAATTTACCCATCTATCATCTAAGGCTATACATCTAAGAAAGCTATGCCCCAAATTATTTAATCATGTTATTGAATCCTCAAAGTTTTTAACACCAACTATATCATCTATGATATGCCCTTAATCATTTATAAAAGATAGTCACCAAACAATACGACTGGCCTGTGGGGTATATCTAGTACTATCTATATATCAAACTTATACCAAGCAAGATGTTTTATCTTTCCGAAATAAGGGGAGACAAGATCAATAATAAAGAGTTCAAGGGGAAGGTAATAGAATAGAAGTATCGGGATCAAGGCGTTTAAAGAATTCAAATGAGAATTATCAAGACAGTTGTGGATTGAAATCATAATTTGGTAATCCTTTGTTCGCATGCTCGTATTAGTACAGTTATGTAACCGATACGATATGTCAGACATGTCTAGGACAAGTATATTCGTCTACTAATCACTACATATCTCAATCCACGTAAAATAGTATTACGAAGGGCGAATCAAACGTACTAAGGTTAGCTAAACCTTAATACACTGATTCTAAAATATATTATTGTGGTCCTCCCCAATAATACATATGTCATGAACAAGCTCGATAAAGAATATAAGCTTACAAAACTAGGCTATAAAATAGCAGCATAAGTCAAGGTAGTATATGAAATATAAGTACGCTAGATGATGATGAAAGGAGGTACAAATTATTCAAGTTCACAAAAACAAAAACAAAAACAAAATAACCAACAATAATAAAAGACTCTACAATCTCTACAGTTATCATACAACCTCCTTGTCTAAGTCGCTAGTCGACCAAATAGGGGCAATGACCTCTAAATTCTATTGTCTGAATAAACACTGTCATCTTTTGCTAGCATACAATTAATGTCATTCAATTACACTACCTCGATGGGTCAAGTGGACTATGTGATACTAGGTTATGAGGCATACTACCCAACTTAAAAGAATTAAACTAATACTGTGAAAGTCTTAAGAGGATCCTACAAAATAACCTTGCACAAAAACTCTTATTAGGGTATATGAGAAAAGATCTTGGTACTTATTAGGGTCTCCTATTGCATTATATAGGTAAGGGTCACCTTAAGTCTTAATCATAGTGCTCATAGAACATGTGTCAATAGCGAGAATGGAAAGGTTACTAGTCTCAAGGGAAAGGGAATATAACTTGTATCGAGGTGGGGGTACAAATTACGTGATTTAACACTAAGAGATAATCATCGAGTCACAATCTACAAGATTAACTCAAACTGTCAAGTTCTAATTACCAATCACATATTAAAAATAATTTAGAGTAACAACCAAAATAAACAATAAGAGGCACACAAGAATCAAGGCAGGATGCAAGTCAAAAAATTAATTCGAATCCGATATAGATGTCAAGAACGATTCAAGCAAGTGGATGAGATCCAAAAACTTATCCTATTCTTATTGCAGGCTTGCTCGGTCCCTAAGTTGAAACTGAAGCAATTTAGTCGTTGACCTGCATGGGCCACCACAAAAACTATGTCACGCCCCAATCCCAAAATATCGAGGGACTAGACACGTGTCAATGGCCAGCAGCACACACTGATGGACAAACTCAATTTAATGGATCCATCAGGGTGTACTTAAGCTATAAAATAAGGTATACTAAAACATGCCACAACTAATCGCATCCACAGAAGATAAATATGATCAACAACAATAAGAAATATAAATCAATAACCAGTCTCAACAAAGTACTTCGGGGAACAACCTGATATAAATCTGATACAATGGTTCAACAGACCAAAATATAAATGTCTGAAAAAAAGTAGATAATGAGTATGAAACACAGATGCTCAGGAAAATTATTCAGCCAACACCTCGTCCTCGGGAATCGGTACAGCTCCTGTATCAACTCCTGCTCCAGCTGCTGTCCCGTATACCTCGGGATAGATCTCGTTTGCAAATCCTGGGGACATAATCCGGATCCAGGTCCTCAGGGGATATAGCAAGGTACAAAATAACTCATGCCAAAATAAATGCAGTGCAGCAATAAATGAAATAATAAGGTAAGTATATATAACCAGCTATGTGATATGCAAGTGAGAGTTTTAGTCATACTCGGGCTGAGACTACTACAGGATCTGTGTCGGAGAAACCCATAGCAGTATTCTCTCGAAGGGCCAGTACCGTACCAAAGCTCGGTGAGTCTAAGGCACTTCAATTAAAGTATTATATATATATAATCAGCCTTTTGTATGGTAAATCTCTTCCCACCCAATGTAATCTCACGTCTCATGTCCATGACACGCAGGATCAAAACTAATGCAGCAAGTTATATAATGTCTATGAATATAATATCTATGTCATAAAACCTGTATCCTATACAGAATCACCATGAATATCTCAAAAAATTCTGTCTCATGAATAGTGTCAAGTGTCCTGGGTCTATGTACTTGATAAGCCAAGTACGAGAATGTAAAGGGTCACGAAATCCATCTCTAGGTGACGTTACACAACTCCGCGTACGGTGTTGGCACCCGACTATTAAT